>CAUYPK010067863.1:0-23684 GCA_963574355.1 Loris lydekkerianus | reverse complement strand
GTAGCAACGACTCAGCAAGGCCCGGCCTGAAACTGCCTCTACCTAGATACAGCCAATGTGGTACCATGCCACTGGCCCGACCCTGTCACGCACCTCTTTCCCCGCCTTCTTTCCCCGCCCCTTCTCTCACAATAAAAAATAAATAAATAAATAAATAAAAAATAAAATTAAAAAAAAAAAAATTGCTTTGAATGGTAGACTATTTCAGGGGGAGTACTTGCTATGTGACCATACTGACATTCAGTAGTGAGATATGTAGCACTCCTTCTAGGGTTAATTTGGGAATTTAATTGCAAGAACTTGTATCATTACTATATTTCTATTTTATTGTCTGAATATATCTTGTTCCATGAATAAAATAATAAGCCCCATATTTTTAGAAAGATTAGTCAATATTTATAAGGCATTTACAACTATTTATGGAATATAAGTACTTAAAAAGAATGTGTGGCAGATTTCGCTAAAAAGGGCAACTATCAAGCCCTTTCCTGTATGTACAGCTATGTTGTTGCTAGCATTTCTGAATGGGAGTCTATTTTCCTCTGGGTCAGTATGCTTCTAACCAAACTAATGGGTCATTTTCCTTGTTTGTTGACCTCCATAAAATGTTAGAAATTATTCCATTGACATTGGAAAACATGTAAGCATTCTAGATCATTTTGTAATAAAATAATCTATTAAGCTCTACTGACCAAATTTTAGGTCAGTAATTTGTATTTACCTAGAGTAGCAAAAACAAACAAAAATAAACAATGGGAAGCTAAGTTGGTTATAGCCATGTTCCTGGTGATGAAGCTCTAGGAACCAATGAGCTCTCATAGTGTAGGTTTGAGGTAAGCCTCCCACTTGCTAAGGATTGTCAGAAGCTAGGCTTGCTCTTAGGGGACCCTAAATATTTTATTTGCGGTAAGCATGTCTTTTATAGTATATGCAAATAGTGCACCAGGGGTCTTTTCAATTAAACACAGATGATATTGCCCTTAAGATACAAGTAAAATCAATTGGGGTTTCCCATTTATTAGTGTATGCCTAAAACCTATGCAATTTGACTATTGCATTTATTAATACTGTTTAGTTTACAGTATACTTCTAACCTAAACAAAGAAAACCTAGTTCTATGAATTATTTCAAAAATTTAATTTGTTCATAAGGCTGTCAAACAGGAGTGGACAAACTGACATCAAAGGATTTTCACAGAATTCAACAGAAGTGTGTTATAAATACTGGACAAAAATGCAACACAGTACTCACAATGGTTTGATCATAGCTGATTACATTTCTATCTACATCTCTGTGGTTTCTTCATAGACTATAATAATATTTACTGTTTTTAAATTTAAAAAGGCCACAAACAGGCACTTGTCATCCCAGCTACTTGGGAGACTGAGGCAAGAGAATCACTTAAGCCCAAGAGTTTGAGTTTGCTGTGAGCTGTGATGCCACAGCACTCTACCAAGGGCAACAAAGTGAGATTCTGTCTCAAAAAAATAAATAAATAAAATAAAAAGACCACAAAAAGAAGCTGAAAATAAAATCACATTGCTGCATGTTTCAAAACAAAAATGCAGTGTATATTGATTTGTTTTCATTCTTTTGGTTATTTATAGATGTATGTATATATGCATGTGTATATATGCCTAGGGATATATATGCACACTTTATTCTTATTATTTTTCTTACTTTGTCTCTCTGATATTATTTCCTTGTAAGTACTAGAAAAAATTGCTTAGAAGAAAAAGATAAACAAGAATAAGCTTGAAGAAAAATTTTGAGTAAAAGCAAAATAAAGACAAACTTAATTATTTACTACTTAGTCTTTAGTACATGAGAAATTTAGCATGGGTGGTGAATTCTAGTAGAAAACATATTTTAAATTACTACATTGATAAAAATAAACTAGTTATTTTTGTTCGCCACCAATCATAAGTCCTTAAGTTTTAAACTTTGTGCCAGGTACAGAGGTACGTGCTTATTTTCCTAGCAGGGCAGAAAGATGGCTTGAGGCCAGGAGTTTGAAACTAGCCTGGGCAACATAGTGGGAGCCTATTTCTAAAAGAAAAATTATTAGGTGTGGTGATGCATACCTGAAATCCCAGGTACGCGGGTAAGGCTGAGGTGGAATGATTACTTGAGCCTAGCAGTTCCAGGTTGCAATGAGCTATGATAGTGTCACTGAACTTTCCTAGGCCACAGAGTACAGGTACAATTCTGTCTTTAAAAACAAACAATGCCCCCGCAAAAAAACTGTTTCATCATAAAAGGTTAATCATTTTTCAACAAGGTAATAAAATTTATCATTAACTGTAAACATACTAGGATCTTCTGCATAATTAAGAAAATAATCTTCTGATTGTCGATTTAATTATTTTTTAAATAGCTTAGATAGAAATACATAAATTTCTATCAGGTGTTGTGGTGGGCACAACCCAGCTGCTGAGGAGGCTGAGATAAGAAGATCATTTAAGCCCTCTATTTGAGGTTATTGTGAGCTTATAATGCCACAACACTCTACCCAGGGCTGCAGAGTAAGACTCTCCAAAAAAATAAAATCAACTAAAGAAAGAATTACATAAATTATAAATATCTTATTGTGTTGCTTTATAATTTTTATACTTTATAACTACTATGCTTCTAGTAATTTTTTAAATTATTTACAAGAAATACTAATAGCTCTATAACATTAATCTTACCTTAGATTTTCTGATTTCATTCTATATATATGCTAGGAATTGTGGTATATATCTGTGTTGCCACAGAGTGACAAACTAACCTTGACCTACTTATAATGAAATGTTGTGTTGTCACTCAGGCTCAAGAAGTCATTAAAACTTGACAGCATTGCCTCCTGTCAGCTTTTCCCAAATCCCAATTGAACAAAATGTCTACCACAATTATGACTTTGTTTCACTATTTTTTTTTTTTAAATGACATCTTAACTAATTAAAAGTAAACTGTTGGATATCACTTCTGGCCCTCTACGAGCTAAAGGTCATCCTATTAAGGATTTTCTTATTGGCAAGGTCACTTTGCTTCTTATGGATATATCTTCATAGCAAAACAGGGTAGGGAAAAAACCCACAAAAAACAGTTCATCATAAACCCTGAACTTTGACTTTTTGGCTTAGTATATGTTTGTAATCTTGTGATTTACAATAATCCATTAAATCTGAAGGGAAAGGAAAATAAAAAACATAATATAAATTCAGAGAAAAAATGAAAAGTAATCATGTTTATAACACAGGTTCTAAAGACACGCATTCAGAATTTCAATCAAAATATAATACTGCAAGTTGAACCTTGAGTATAATTTTTAGAAGATATTTAAGTATATAAATAATGTCTTTATATTAAAGAATAAAGGGCAAATCAAGAATATTTAATTAATTTCAAAAGGGTAATTTAAGTAAATTTCCCATTCTTAAGGATTAAAAAGAAATGAAAGAAGTCACAGTAAGTGTGCTATAGTTTTTTTCCATTAGCTATTCTCATAGTTTTAAACATAAAAGAAGTAAAGACAGAAACAAAGGACAGTTTAAATTAATTGCTCCAATAGCACTTTAAAATCTCTTCTTTCTTTTCAAATTCTTTTTCTATGGAGACTAAATTTAACTTCAGATCACCTGTGATTGACCTGTAAATAAGGCTAAAAAGCACAAATAAAATTTAAAATAAAAGAAAAAAGTTATCAAAAATTTAATATATATTCTTTCTATCAATAGGTATACAAAATAATTTGTATTAATTATTTTTAAATAAAGTGAATCAACTGTACAAAGTATGATATTATTTCAGCATGATGTTTAAATTTAGAGGAGAAGGAACATAGTGACATACTTGACAGAAGAAAATAGCATCAGCAAATAATTAGGAGCCAGAATAAAGTAAGAAAGCATTTCTTTTAAATGAGAATGCAATTGTATAGCCTTGGAACCTGGTTAGAAATATGATTTCAAATCCTTACCAAATCTAAGAATGATAGACCTACTGTGATTGCTCACTGTGAGTTTTATCTTTCTAAGAGCCAAGATTTTGGAGGGATATTATTGGGAGTTCATGCTAATTCTTGATCTTCATAAAATGTTTATCAGAACCAATTAACATTCCTAATAACTAAATTTCTTATAACTAAAACTCTTCTAGTTCTCCTAAAGTATTCCTCTGTGACATGTCCCATGGTGAGCATAGGGAGATAGGAAAGACCTAGGTCTAAAAGACTATTTATGTAAAACATCAAAATAGGCAATTCTGTGAAAAGAACAGCAATCAATTAAAATGAGAGAAATGGTTACTAATAGGATAAATCATTCTTTCTTTTTTAAAATTTTATTACTAAATCATAGCTGTGTACATTAATGCAATCATGGGGTACCATACACTGGTTTTATATACCATTTGACATATTTTCATCACACTGGTTATCATAGTCTTCTGGCGTTTTCTTAGTTATTGTGTTAAGACATTTATATTCTACATTTAGTAAGTTTCACATGTACCCTTGTAAGGCTGCATAATATTCCATGGTGTACATATACCACAATTTATTAATCCATTCGTGGATCAATGGGCACTTGGGCTTTTTCCATGACTTAGCAATTATGAATTGGGCTGCAATAAACACTCTGGTACAACTATCTTTGTTATAATGCGATTTTTGGTCTTCTGGGAATATACCTAGCAGAGGAATTATAGAATTGAATGGCAGGTCTATTTTTAGATCTCTAAGTGTTCTCATTTGATTCCTGCCACAGGGAACCCCAGCACACCCTCTGATGGTGAGGGTAGGGTGAAGGATGAAGGCAACTGGTTGTGCTCTCTGGACAAAGCTCAGGCCAGCATCCCCAGGAGGGGGTCATTTGTGACAGGTATGAACCTGTGTCCTCTAACAGTCTAAGTTTTCTGAGAGTGGGAACCATGGAGCCACTGCTTACAATTCAGGGGCTACTGACTGCCCAGGAAAGCTGTTCTGTCGTTGATAGAGCTGTGAACAGAAAAGAGGGAACAGAGGTGGGGATGGACTCCCAGCTCTCACTTGGACTCTCCACACTCTGGCTATCCAGTTCAAATGGTTCTAAGAGAGGAGTGGGGACCTGGGTCCTAGGCCTCAGATTACTATGTTTCCTGGGTGAAGCCCCTCACCTTTCTGAGCCTCAGTGTCCTGGATTGTATGATGAAAGGGTTGGCAAGTTCATTGCTAAGGTTTCTTATTGGACGAAAGTTCTACAACTTACTTTCCATGATTGATGTTCATGAAAAGTATCGTTTTTGGAGACGTATTGGTTGGACTCTTTCGATTATCCAGAGGCTTCTGCATAATGAGTGGGGAATCATCTGCCACTTTCTGGTTATGCCTTGGATGTTGGTGACACTGTGAGGTCAGGAAGTCGTGGGCCTCCAGCTTCTTGGGTTAGGCAGCTCAGTGCTACACAGGGTGCCAACAGCTAAGAAGCCCTCCAGGGAGAATTCAGTGTCTTGCTTAAACACATGATCTGGGGCCATCCAGGGCTCTATCTGTGCAGACACCTTCTAGGGAAGCCTTAACTCACTTCGTGCCTGGCTTCTTTACATTTATCTACAGGTCCCTGAATTTGTAGGACTTCCGTTTTTACTTTATCCTCATCCCCAGAAGTCACTTTAGACTGGTTAAGTTAAAAACACCTTGAGGAAGAAAACACCGCATATAGCTTAATACTTGCTCATTATTTATTCATTTCACAAATACTTACATAGTGCCTGCCATGTGTGGGTCGGGTGCTGTGCTAGGCAATGGCAATCCAGTGATAAACAAAAGCAGTTTTCTGTCCAGTGGGGAGGCAGAGATTAATAAAATACTCAAACTCTGAGTCTAATGAATGTGTAACTGAGAACTCAGGGAAGTGTCCTGAGGGAGCAGCTCCTGGAGCGTCCGTCCGTGTAGCAGAGGTTGCTGGTTACTCCCTCAATATTTACTCTCCTCTCTCCTTTACTTCTGGAATCCCTGTGTGACTGGGGAGAATAATGAGCCCAGCTAGAATACTGCCTTCCCGAGCCTCCCTTGAAGGTAGGGGTGGCTGTTTAGATCACTGGGGGCCAATAATCTATAGTAAAATTTCTGGCATAGGATCTCTGGGAAAGATCCAGGGCACGGAGCAGGTGAGGCTGAGGAAGAAGGTACCTGGTTGGGCTTCCAAGCCAGCCTGAGCTGCCTGCCTTTGACCGCTTGTTTCAGAGAGAAAAGAACTCCACCCCCATCTTTTGGTGCCCCTTACTCATTTTGTTTAAGCCCTGTTTGGAAAGGGATCTTAGTTGCTCAGAGATGAAGGTAACCCCAGAGATTTATACTGTGTTTACATGGAAAGCTGACCTGGTGGGGGGATGGTGACAAGTACCATGGAGGAGAGGGAAGTAATTGGGCCAGCTGTGCTGGAATGGGTAAGGGGCTGGGGGGCAGCCTGGGCAGAGACCCCAAAAGGAGAGGAATCAGGGCCCAGAGTCTCAGGGGAAGAAAAGTGTGAGATGGGGTGGGAAGGGGACTGAGCCTCGCCCTGCAAGCTTTGGTAGTCACCTTACTCACTTTGAGTATTTTCCTGAGAGCACTAGGAAGCTGTTGAAGAGATCAAAGCAAAGGGAAGCATGATCAAGACATCACCTAGTTTCAATTTTCATATGTGAAAAATGGATAATATTGTTTCTAGGAAAATATCCCCCAATAATACCCAACTCTCAGATTTGCTATGAGGATTGAATGAGAGAAAGTATGTAAAAGTACCTTACAAAAACCAAAGCATAAAATATACAAGTTATTATGCTTTCTGTTCATAATGATTAAAATAAGATAACATTTTTGGATCATTTCAGCTCTTGGTAATAAAAATGAATAACAGTAGCTGCACCTACTGAGTGCATATTGAGCGCCAAGGCATAGTGCCTCACAGATCGCACCTAATTTTAAATTTGGCAACAACGAAGTGAGGAAACAGTATAAAAAAGAACATGTTGATGCCCCCTATTTAGACAGTTAGCAAATGACAGGAGAAGAATTTTAGCCAGGTCACACTCAGCACACCTGCCTCACGGACAGCTGATGGCGGTGCTGTGGTATCAGGGGTGCCACCTTTGAGTCTTCTGTGATCTGTGTTTACAGCTTAACTTGTTTTAAAGTGACAGGGCTGGGCACACCCCTGGGACCCAGGCTCCACACAGGGAAATTGTTTTTCAAAAGTGATACTTTCTCCTTTCCCTCGGGCTACTTCCCTTTTCTTCCTGGCACTAAATATTATTGGCAGATATAATGTGTCTACTTGATGATCAATTTGTACGTTGGTGGCCCAACCGGAAGGTGAGCTCCTTGAGGGCAGGAGTTTGCTCTGTCTTGTTTCCCTTGTGTCCTCACTCCCCAGGGCTCAGGAGCAGCTGCCACGCATTAGGTGGGCACCCAATGTACATCTGTTAAATGAATGAGCAGACAAGTGGAGGGAGGGGGTTGAAATCATGCATGTACACTCATTACTTTATTCTGGGTCCTGAAGTCTAAGGGCCACACCTGTGACTTCCTTAGAGGAACCTGGTGGGACCAGAATGCACCGGGAAGGTGGTTCTCAACATGGGCGAGGACAACGCTGGAGCTCTTTGTGTAGCCCTCACTCCAATTCTTCCGTCTCTTTCTGATCCTTTCTTGCTCACCCATTAGACTGAGAGATTTCTGATTACGGGTACCTCGTCTTAGTCAGATCTGGTATCCCAGACTCAGTTTCTGTTCACAGGAAACAGTGAATTATGGCTCTCTTAGCTTGATGCTCCCATCGATAGACCTGTGAAGACCATAACTGCCTCTATGAAAGCTGGCTTGGAGGCAGTGTCAGGTCAGGGAAGGTGGGTTGGGTTGATGGCTTCAGCTATGCCGGGCCAGGAGGAGAGGGAGGTGTGATAGGAAGGTGGGGAGGGGAGCAAGGCAGGAAGGCAGCTGCTGTCCCATCCACTGCTGTCATCCACGAATGACAGAAATTCTACCTCATATAACCTTCACTAATACATTATTAGGGAGAAATAGGAGCAGAAAGGGAAGGGCCGAGAGCAGGATTCAAACTAGGTTTGAATTTCCTTTCTTGTTACGTACTGCCACGTTGCTTAGCTCACTCAACCTCGAGTACTCCCTATGCAAAATGGACACAATACTTTATTGGCTTAGTCTGAAAATAAAATGAGATGATGGGTGTCAAACACGGAGCCCAGACCCCGGCATCTGACACTTAGAAACACTGCTTGACAAACCGTAAAATTCTGTGCTAATGAAAGGGATTGTTATATAGATAGCCCGAGGCGACCCAAAGGTCTGGGAAAGGCCCCTCCTCCAGCCGCACTCCGGGAGCTCTACCCGGATGCTTGACATTCCAGCCTCTGGCCTTTAGGGAGCCCAGGTTTAAATACAGATTTTATCAGGTACTGTTTAATGGCCTTCATTTAAGTTATTAGCACCTCAACTCTAATCAGATTAACCTCCAGCTGAAAAAGGAGCCCTGGACCAGGAAATGAGAAGGTCCTTAACCCTTAGGTGGCCTTGGAAGATTTAAAGACGTGACCTTAAAGAGCCCTGGGACGGTAAGCACACCAGCATCGTCTGTGGAGGAAGGAGTCGGTGGAACGCTGTCTTCAATGTGTGCCAATACCCTGGGATAAATAAACCATTATTGATTCATTTGCTTATTTATTTTAAAAGCTATTAAGGTGTTTATGGGGCCTTGGTCATTCTGCAGCTTCTCAATTGAAAGATCTTTAAAGGTTCATTTACTCTCCTGGGAAGGGTGAGAGGAGAGAGGGAGAGAGGGCTTGTAGGGGGGAGGATTTTTTTTTTTTTTTTTCTGAATAGATTTTATTTATTAAGACAGTTTTAGCTCATGGAAAAGTTGAGCAGAGAGTGCAGAGTTCCCATAGATTTCTTCTCACCCCCCTGGATTTCCCATATTGTTAACATCTTGGTTGGTGTGATACATTTGCTACCACTGATGAGCATATTGATACATTAGTATCAAACCCAAGTCCACAGTTTATGCCGGACTTCACTCTTGTGTGTTTTACAGTCCTAGGGCAGGCGTCCTCAAACTTTTTAAACAGGGAGCCAATTCACTGTCCTTCAGACCGTTGGAGGGCCAGACTATAGTTTAAAAAACAAAAAAACTATGAACAAATTCCTATGCACACTGCACATATCTTATTTTGAAGTAAAAAAACAATCACAATCACACCGCCAAATACAATCACACCGCCTCATGTGGCCCGCAGGCCGCAGTTTGAGGACACCTGGTCCTATGGGTTTTGCATAAAGCATAGTGGCCCTGTGTCCACCAATTCTCTGTCCTGAAAGTCCCCTCCATGTTAGGGGTCCTTATTTTCACAAAGGCTGATAACTGCAGCTGGTTGAAAGCTGGGCCTTATCTGGTGGTGGTGTGGGGTGTGTTTGTAAGAGATCCACAGGTGGGCATGCATCTCCTGGGAAAGACACAGCCCAGCACACAGCGACACTTGTGGGGTGGAAGCTGGTGCTGGTCTTGGCATCTGTGGGACTGAAGAAGTTACTTTACTTCCTGTCCCCTTTCCTTCCCTTTCCCTTCTTCTCTGCCTTTCTTTTGTTAGTATTTTTCCTCTTTTGAATTCCATCTTTTGGTAGGCCCTTCACAAAAGTCTCAAAGGTCTCAAAGGTCCTTTGTCATTGGTGTGCCTTTTAAGTATCTATAAGAGTTAAAATAAAATCATCCTGGAGCCCAGAACCCACCCTGGTTTCCTTAAATGAGGTTGTCTGGAGGTGAGGCGGAGGCATGGCTGTTCATTCCACATCTCCCCAGGTGCTTCTACCAGCAGCTGGTGTGGTGAGCTGTCCCAGGCAAAGTTCCTATAGAGAATTGTGCGTCGCCAAAGCCAACACATGAAAAAAAAATCGCCAGGGTGTTGTTAAGTGGAACACATCAGTACCAGGACTGTGAGAAGAGTGTGAGCCCCTTTATGTAAAAACAAATAAATAAATAAAAGCCCTAAAAATAGGCACAAATATACATATTTGACAATAAATATAGAGGAAAAAAAGCCAGGAAGGGGATAGCTGCAGTATAATGACCTCTTGCGTGGGAATTAGGTCTGGGGGTGGGTTGAGTATGAAAAAAGGGCTTGGTAGCATTTTGCTTTTTATAATTCTGCATTGCTTGGGGGAATTTATGAGTGCATGTAATGCATGTTCTATATATGTAAGTATAATGAAAAATAGATGATTTTTTATAAGAAGAAAAAGGCCTGTGGGACATTAGTCCTGGTTCTGGGCTGAAGTCCTGGTTTTATCACTTTTTTTTATTTTGCAGTTTTTGGCTGGGGCTGGATTTGAACCCACCACCTCCGGCATATGGAGCTGGTGCCCTACTCCCTTGAGCCACAGGCGCCGCCCATATCACTTTTTTTTTTTGAGGCAGGGTGTGTTGCCCAGGCTGGAGTGCAGTGAGTGGCATCACTACAGCTCACAGCAACCTTAAGCTCCTGGATGCAACTCAGGGGGCCGCCTTTGAGTGATGGGGTACAGGAGTTAGGGGATAAAAGCTTTGTGTTTTGTCCTGAGACCTGGGATGCTGACCTGCATTTCCCAAGCTCCACAGAGGATTCTTACAAGATCCAGCGTCGGGTGACCTCTTTGCGGCCACCTGGGTCTGGATGGGCATCCTCATACAGACACTCCCTTCTTCTCTGCTCCCCAGCCTCACATTTTCAAAGGCATATTTCTATCAAGCTCTGCTTTTGAAAAAACACCCAGAAATGGAAGCCATTCCCCTGCCCTTTGTCATTTTCATGATACCTGGTGCCCACCTTAGAACACTGGAGGGACAAGTTCAGCGCCAGCCTCTCAGCTCAGGCTGCACAATGCCAACTCCCTCCCACTCTGTGCTCTCCCACGTACCTCCTACGGTCAACCACACTGTTTTTCACACAAGGAGCCCACTGAGGGAAGAGCCGGTGTCTTATTTATCATTGTCTCCTGGTGGCTGGTAGAAAACTGTCATCACAGGTGCTTGAGAATGGGTGTGAAAATCTATTCCTTGGGTTATAAAGGTTTTTACTCATAACAAATTGTGACTTTGTGGCATGGTAAGGAGCTTGGATGTGTTCTCAGCAGCCTTGGTTCTGGTTACCCAAGCCTGCTGAGGTTTATATGCACCCTGGGGTGATGGTAATGTCTGCCTTCTGCTCCACCACTTGGTGGCTTGGACTACAAAGTATATGGTCACCTCTCTCCCTGTTACATGTTTCGCCTTATAAGAGGGGCTCCTCAGACTCTCCCACTCTTTCTCCAGAAGCGTATACTGGTTTGTGTTACATGCAAAAGCATTTCTTCCTGGAGAAAGCTCTGCCTACATAATGATAAAATGAAATAAAAGTATCAATGTAATTCCAGTTCCAAACCAATAAAATATGAGAAACCTGTATTAGAGGAATACATTTTGAAAAGGAAAATGGAAAGGTGCTCATGATACAGTATTAAGGGCAATAATCTAACTACAAAACTGTATATGGTGTGATCTTAACACATCCACCACCAATCACGTGCTTTAAAACAGAAGTTTTTACAATTTCTGCAAAGCAAAAATAAAATCAAAAAGATAATAAAAATAAATGAATAAATAACTAAATAATTATTGGGAAGTAATTACCCCCAAATATTATCTTTGGCGATGAGATTATGTATTTTTTCTTCTTTATTGCTTTTATTTTTTATAGTGAATATATATTACTTTTTTATTGTTGGGGTTCATTTAGGGTACACAGAACTAGGTTATACTGGTTGCATTTGTTAAGTAAAATCCCTCTTATAGTTGTGTCCTGCCCCCAAGAGGTGTGCTCATATACCACAGCCCCCTTTCCTCTTTGAATTGAGTTTTTCTCCTACGTGGCTATATCTTGGATCATCGACTGGCTTCATATTAAAATCGAGGACATCGGATTCTTGCTTCTCCATTCTTGGGACACTTTACGAGGGAGAATGTGTTCCAACTCTATCCAGGTTAGTACAAAAGATGTAAAGTCTCCATCCTTTTAAATGGCTGAATAGTATTATATATTACTTTGTAAAAAATAGATTCTACATGTACATGATACAAATAAGAAAGGGATTTTGTGAAAAGAAAATCCCTCCTCCATCACTCTCTCCCATCCATCTGGCTCCTTTTTTCAGAGACAACCAATCACCAGCTTGTTGATACACACACGCACACACACACACAGACACAGACACACACGACAGCCCCATGCACATATACAGAATATGTTTTATACAAGTGGTAGCATATTAGCCTGTTTTATACCTTGCCCTTTTCCTTTGACACTGCATCTTAGCAATTTTTCTGTATCAAGACAAACAGCCATCACATGCCTTTTATTATATGATGTATAGTATGTAGCTATATGGATGTATCAAAATTTAATACAAATTTGTGCCTGCAAATAGGGATTTTTCGTTTGTGCCAACATTCTTGCAAGGCAGATGCCTATAAGTATGTGAATCTGTAGTTTTGACAGTTTGGCAAATGTCTTTGCAACGATGAGGCATCGGTTTGTACTTCCCTCGGTAGTATGAGAAGGTTTGTTTTCACACCTTCTCATTAATATGGTAGATTATCAAACTTTTAAAAAACTTAACAACCCTTATAGGTGAAAAGATGCTATTTCACTGTAGCTTTCATTTGCAGTCCTGTTAATGAGGTTGACCTCTTTTTATATGTTCAAGAGCCATATGGGTTTCTTCTGTGAATTATTCCTCTTCTTTGCCCATTTTTTCATGGGATTGTTGGATTTTCTCTTCTTGACTTTTAGTTATTTATATATTAAGGAATATAGAATCTGCCTAGCATGTGAGTTGTAACTATTTTCTTTTTCTCAGTCTGTTGTTTATATTTTTACTTTCCTGAGGAATTATTATTGTTATTATCATCGTTTTATTATTGCTTTGCTGAAGTTGTAAAAAGTTTTAATAGGTTAAAATTCATTATTCTTTTTTATGTTTTGTGTCAAACTTACTTTCAGATGAGGTTATAAAATATACCTCATGTCTTCTTCTAGTACTTTTATGATTTCATTGAAATGTTTTGTCCCTTCAAATCTATTTTGGTGTTTGTTGTAAAGCACGGATCACCTTTATTATTCCTTCAGATGGATACCCAGTTGAGCCAACATTCTTTACTTAATATGCAAAATTCTCACATACACTTAAATCTATTTCTGAATTTTCTATTTTTTTTTTGTTTTGTTTTGTTTTGTTTTTTGTTTTTTGTTTTTTTTGAGACAGAGCCTCAAGCTGTCACCCTGGGTAGAATGCTGTGGCATCACCACTCACAGCAACCTCCAACTCTTGGGCTTAAGCGATTGATTCTCTTGCCTCAGCCTCCCAAGTAGCTGGGACCACAGGTGCCCACCACAACGCCTGGCTATTTTTTGGTTGCAGCCGTCATTGTTGTTTGGCGGGCTTGGGCTGGATTCGAACCCACCAGCTCAGGTGTATGTGGCTGGTGCCTTAGCTGCTTGACCCACAGGCGCTAAGCCTCTATTTGGTTTTAGTGATCTTTCTTTCTAATTCACATTGTTTTGATTCTTGAGGACTCATAGTACATTGCTATACATGGTACTTTTAACCTTCCTTGTTAATTTAATTTTTCCAAAAGTTTCCTGGCTATTATTGGTGAATTTTCCACATGAAATTCAGAACCAACTAGTTTAGTTCCCAAAAACTACCCTTTGGTATTTTTATTGGGATCACATTGAATTTATAAATTACCTATCTTTGACAGCTTTACGATGTTGGGAAACTAAGGACATGGTGTGTCTTTGCATTGTGAAGTCTCCTTCTGGGTCCTTTGGTGCCATCACCATTTTAAATCATAGACCCTGAATATTCCTTGTTAAGTTTATTCTTAGGAATTTCATTTTCTTGTTGCTGTTTAAAATAGGATCTTTTCCTTCTTTATACCGTCTAACCAGCTATTTTTGTAGATGTGAGTGCTTTCATATATATAAATGAAATTTATTGAATTCTGTTTGCGTTTGTAATGTTTTTATTTGATTTTCTCTTTTCTGGGTATATCGAGGAGCTATAAACATTAGTCTGTGGGTCAAATCGAGCTATGGCCTGTTTTTATACATTTGAGAACTGAGAATGGTTTTTACATTTTAAATGTATTGTTGGAAGTGGAGAAGGAAGAGGAGGAACAGGAGGGGATGTGATGAGGGTCATTAAGATACCACCAACTCTACAATATTTACTAATCTGGCCACTTAAAGTCTGCCAACTCTGGAAATATACAGTCATATCATTTATAATAATTGATTTCTACCATTCTAATTTTTATGTCTAATTTCTGTTTCTTCTTTAATTATGCTTTCTGCTACCTGATGATATTGGACATCCTTGCCCTATTCCTGAGTTTAGTAGAATTTCTTCTTACGTTGTTGTATTACAAGGATATTAGCTTTTAGATTAGGATAGGTGTAGGCTGTCATGGTAAGGAAATACTCACGTATTCTTATTTTCTTAAGCATTTTACCAAAAAAAAAGATGTTTAATTTTATTTTTCAGTGTTTATGTAGAATTTTATATTTTAATCTATTAAAATGCAGAATTAAAGTTGTTTAAATGTTGAATGATCCCTAGAACATTTTGCTTTGGTATTCATAAGTGTAAATATTTTGCTTATTTTCATTTAAACATCATCAAGCTTAATTGATCCAAAAATACAGTTTGAAGACTCTCCTTTCTAAAAGTCAAAGAGACAGGTGCTAATAGTTTTAAAAAAGCAAACAACCGCAAGATTTCTTACAAGAAAGAGAACTCTCCTGCTTCACTTGCCACCCCATTTCCTAGGACCAAGAGGCAAATACTTTTAATTCTTTTGGTAAAGTCATTTGTTTTTGACATTTGCCTCTGCATATATATTTAATCATTTATACTTCTATCTGGAATTTCCACTTAAACATTATTTATTAAGTTCCTTATAGTTGAAGGTGAGAAATGAACTTCCTTTCCTCCACTCCAACTCTTACCACAGCACCCAAGTACACTTTTGGCTTTACTACCTGCCAAACGACTACGATTTGGGTTAGATCAATATCTGAAATTAACATTATTATAAATTATGTATTCATAGTTTAACCATAAAGGATATCATGACTAGTTTGCTTTTATACATAATTTTCGTTTTGTTCTTTCAACAGTCATTCATTGCCTTTTAGGGTTTTTTTCTTTCTGTAGTTTGCTATGTATTTACCGATAACTGAGCTCCCTACTCCTCAGCCTGTTCAGACATATCAAGTATCTTCAAGTATCATCTTCTTGAAGACATTGCTCCAAGAACCTCTGATCTGCTGCAATATTTACGTTACTTTCTAGGCTTGCTGCATGCTTATAACCCTGGGATGTGTCTGCAGAAGCACCCTGGAAATTCCCTTTGACTTTCTCTCTTATTGGATGCCCTGTTTTTTTGATCTTGTGAGTATTTTTATCAACTTAACTGCTATAATTGATAATTCACAGTCAAATAGACAAGATAGACGTTTCTTTGCCTTTTATATGCTAGTCTGCCCTAAGTAACTCCAGACTGGAAGGTGGTGTGTTTTGTTGCCCACCATCTCAAGGCTAGTCCCCTGGATGGTCTAAGAAGCCTCAGTGACACATTTTCATTTCAGCTGGTAGGAAGGGACAGAGTGAGGATGGGAGAACACGTGCTTCCCTTGAGGCTCAATACTTAGAAGTACTGATCTTCACTTTCATGGTCACACGCCATTGGCAAGAACCTCATTGGCTTACCTAGCTGCAAGGACGTCTGGGAAATGTAGTCTTTGTTATTACAGCCACATGTTCTGTGTAAACACAGTGGAGTCTATGAAGAAAGGAAAAAGCGTGAGGGAAATAGCAGTATTTCCCATGCTATGTCTTTCTTTTTCTTAGTTTACTTCTCCCTTTTAGAGTATCTCCTAGTATTTTCTGGGCAAGAGTACATAGGAGGTAAAGGTTTTGAGATCCTGCATTTGAAAAATGTCTTAATTATTTTCTTCACTTAATTGATAAGATTTGGATAGATACAGAATTCTTGGCTGAAAATTATTTTTCATCAAAACTATAAAGGCATCTTTAAATTTTTTCCCTATATTTCAATGTTGCTGTTGAGAAATCTGATATCATTCTTGTTCTTGAGCTTTGGGTTTATAACCTGTTTTTTAATCTCTGGAAATTAAAGATATTCTACAGCTACTCAGGAGTTCTAAAATATGATGATATAACTTGGCAAAATTTATTTTTATCTATGTGCTAGTCACTCGACAGGTATGGAAACCTATACTTTTCAATTCTGGATATGTTTTCTAGAAGTATTTCTTTGATTCTTTCCTCACCTATGTTTCTCTTCTGGAACTCCTATAATTTGAGTATAAGATCTCTTAGATGTGTCCTCTAATTATATTATTTTTCTTTATTATTTTCTGTTCCTTCCCCCCCCCCCTTTTTTTTTAAACAGAGTCTTCATCACCCCAGGCAGGAGTGCAGTGGCATCATCATAAGTCATTACACCTCAAACCCCTGGGCACAAGTGATCCGCCCATCTTAGCCTCAGGAATAGCTTGGACTACAAATACAGGCCACCATGCCTGGCTAATTTTTCTATGTTTGGTAGAGATGAGTTCTCACTCTTGCTCAGGTTGGTTGGTCTTGGGGACTCCTGACCTCAAGCAATCCTCTGGCCTCGGCCTCCAAGAATGCATTTCTTTGAGTTATTGCTGCATTTGAAAGATTTCCTCAATATACAACTCATTGCTAACATCATTTCTGCTATCATATTTCACTCATTTCTAATGGTATTGGCTAGATCGTCCAGAATAAAGTTAAAGAACAATGAAAATAGTGGAATCTTTATTCTTAACTTTGTTGGGAACGTTTCTAAAAATTTTCTATTAAGCATGTTGGTAGGTAGTTGATATGACAGATTTAACTATTTAGTGAGCTTTCTTCCTCATGGCCCTGATAGCATAGCAACAATCCCTAAATAACCTATATGAAATAGCTTTCCGTTTATATGTTCAGTTTCTGCTTCCTTCTTTAGAAGGATAATCATCATGAGGGTAAGAATTTTTTTCTTCGTTTGGTACCATTTCCCCAAACCTGGATCGTGTCTCTGACATACTAGCTACTGAATAAGCATTTCTTGAATAGGTGACTATGCACATGCATATATTATCATGTTAAATAAATTTCCAGTTATTTCTGTTTTATTGACAAAAAATACTGAATTAGTTCAAATGCCTTTATAGCATCTATGGGGAAATATAATATTTTTTCTTTGATTTATTCATATGGTAAGCTGCGTTAATCTGCGTTAACAGATATCCTAATTTTAAACCATCCTTAAATTCCTCAAATTAACTCTAGTCACAGTGTAATATATTTAGTCATGGTGTGGTATATTCGTAATGTGCTGCTGGATTCTATTTGTTAAAGTCTTAGTTCGGATTTTCGGTATTCATCGGTAAGATTGAGACCAATGCTTCTTTTGTTGGGCTTAGTTAGATTTTCTCCATCTGTTAAGATAATCCTTGTAGTTTTTTCCTTCCGTTAATATATTTCTGTCTTTTAATATGGTGAGTTATATTAATTGATTTTTGGTCATGAACCAATTGTGGATTCCTAGGACAACCCTCACTCTGTTGTATTGTACAATCTTGTACTGTTAAGCCATTTGGTATATTGTTGAATTTGTTCAAGACTTTTTGCATGTATGTTCTATAGTTTCCTTGAAATATATTTGTCTGCTTTTGATGTGAGAATAATGTTGACGTCATAAGGTAAGTTTGGAAATGTTTCCTTCTAGTTTCTGGATAAATTTTATACAATTGGTATTATTTCTTCTCTAAGAGTTTGATATAATTCACCAGAAAAACTTTGGGTCATGGAGTTTTCTTTCTGGGAAGTTTTTAAAGTATAAATGAAATTTCTGAATAAATATAAGGCTAGCCAAGGTATTTATTTCTTTTTAGGTGAGTTTTGGTGGTGTGTGCCTTTCAAGAAATTTGTCCATTTCTTCTAAGCTATAGAATTTATAGGTATAGAATTGTTTCTAATATTCCTTAATTATTCTTTTAAAGTCTGTGGACTACTTACCCAAGGCAACAGCTTGAGCCTCTGTCTCAAAAAAAAAAAAAAAAAAAAAAAAAATAGTCTGTCAGCCACTGCTCCTCTTTCCGTCCCCATATTGATAATTTATGTCTTTTTTTTTTCCTTGTCAGCATGACTCAAGGTTTATCAATTTTATTGATTTCTTCACAGAATCAGTTTTTGATTTCACTCATTTTCTTTTTTGTTTTTAATTACATTGATTTTGTTAGCTTTATTATTTTTTCTTTTCTAATATAAGCATATAATGCTATACATTTCCCTCTGAGCACTGTTGTAATTATATCCTAAAAATTTGGATATGTTTTATTTTATTTTAGTTCAAAATGCTTTCTGATTTCCTTTGAGACCTCCTTTTGATCCATAAGTGATTTAGAAATATATTGTTTAATTTGCAAATATTTAGGAATTTTCAGATATCTTTCTGTTATCAATTTCTAATCTAATTCTATTACAAATGGAGAATATACTTTGCATGATTTAAATTATATTTTAAAGTTTAAGATGTTTTTTATGGCCCAGAATATGATCTGTCTTGGTGAATGCTGCACTTAAAAACAATATTTATTCTAGATTGTTTAGTGGAGTGTTCTATGGATATCAGTTAGAGTAAGTTGGTTGATAGGCTGCTCCATTCTATTTTCTTGCTGACTTTCTGTTCATTTGTTCTGTTGATTCTTGTATATTTCCAAGGAAGTGGTGTTGAAATCTCCAAATATAGTGTGAATTTGACTATTTTTTTTCCTTCCCCTGTCACTCTTTCTTCTTCATCTACATAATATTTTAAAGACACAGTTCCATTGTCTACTGGCCCGCCTAGTTTCTGACATTAAGAGATCTCCCTCCTTTTTTCCTTCTCTGGTTCATTTGAATATTTTCTCTTCTTTACTTATTTTTAGGAATTTAATTATAATATGCTCTGTGTGCTTTTATTTGTAGTTTTCTTTAGTTTTAGCTTGAGGTTTGTTGAGATTCTTGGAGCTACAAGTTCATACTTTTCATCAAATTAGGGAAATTTTTGACTATTATTTTCTTATATATTTTCTCAGCCTCTCGTCCCCTTTCTGGAAATCTAGTGTTAGGCTTTCTAATATTACGATAGTGCTCACTGAGGGCCACCTCCTCTCTTTTACTAGGTTTTTAATTGATATACTTCCATTTGCTAGTGTTTCTTTTGCTGTGTCTAATTTACTAATCCAGTGGATTTTTCTTCTCAGGTGTTACATGATTGTATTTTTAAGCTTTACAAGTTATCCTTAGTTCTTCGTTCACATTTTCCATTTCTTTTCTCTTTGTGCTTACCTTTTCCTTTAAATTTTCGGTCCTATTTAATGACCCAAATAGATGCCTCGATGGCCTCGATGGCTGGGCTAACTCATCATGCCTGCCATTTCTGGATCTCTTTCTACTGACTAATTTTTTTCTTGGTTATGAGTTATGTTTTCTTGCTTCTTGCCACGTTTAGTAATATTTGATTGAATGGGCACATCATGAGTATAAAGTTGTTGAGTGTCTAGGTTGTATTGTCTTTCTTTGAGAGTGTTTAAATACAGGCCATCTCCAAGTTACAAACACTTAACTTCTGTATAGCTGACACTTATGGACAGAGGCTATTACGGTGTAAGTCCCCGAGTGTAAGTCCTCAAGCTAGTCTCTAATATACGAGTTCAAGCCAACCACCTGCCTCAGCCTCCCAGAGTGCTGGGATTATAGGTGTGAGCCACTGTGCTTGGCCTATAATTAAGCTTTGATAAGGTACCCTTTCGTTAGGATCAATTTAACCCTACTAGTAAGGGATGACCCTTCTGGAGATCATGGGACTGGAGTCCTTGGTGTTAAATGAGGTTTCTTTACTCTGACTGGTGAGGCTTAAATGTTTCCTAGTTCTGAATGAGCTCTGGGACTTGGTCAGCTCCCAGCTTTGAAGAATTGTTCTTTTTCAGTAGGTTTCTCTATCAGGTCTCTTACACATCTGTAGCTTAGTATTTAACACAAGACTTAGGAACGCTCTATATAGCTACCCACAGTCCTTTCTCTGCAAAGCTTCTTCCTCTCAATATTCTGCCCCACAAGCTCCAACCATCTCAATCCCCCCAAACTCTACTCAGGCTTCTGGTCTTTGCAGTATGGTCCAGAAAGTTTCTTCTGATAGAAACCAGAGTCATTGTAGGGCTTGCTTCATTGTTTTCTTTCTCTCAAGGATAACAACCTTGCATTGTGTGTTGTTCAATGTCTGAGAACTGTAGTTCCATGCCTTTTATCTGGCTGCTTATAAAGGTAGGGAAAGTCTATGTATTCCATCTTGGCCAGAAAGTGGAAGTCTCTAGAGACTACATTGGAATTGTTCTAAAATTGCATATTGAATCTCCCATTCCAAAGATTTTTTTGTCTGTTCACTTATTCATTGTTTAATATTGTTCATAATCTCTCCTTCTCTGGGAAGCCTTGGTTTTTTGCCTTTAAGCCCTTCAACTGATTGAATGAGTCCAGCCCACATTATTAAGGTATTTAATTTCCTGTACCTGAAGTCAACTGATTGTAGATGTTAACCACATCTACAAAATATCCTCATAGCAACACCTACATTAGTGTTTGATGAAATAGATTGGTACTAGAGCCTAGCCAAGTTGACACATAAAACTAACCATTACACCCACTGAATATCTGTCTAAAATTAAAACATTTTATGTTTTAAAACATTTTCACAAAGCAATGGAAAATGATATAATAGTACATTTTAAACAATAATTGTAGAACCTCCATAGTCAACCACCTCCCCACATTTACCACCTCTTTAAGTTGACCTAATTTTCAAAAACTAGACATGCACAACATGTACGTGTCAATACAGCAGGCCTAATTACTCATGCTGGCCACCTCCATGTATCAACCAGTTTATTACAGTCCCTTGGGAGGTCAATTTACAGAGGTTCTACTGAAATTTGTACCTAGCTTTTCAGAAACAATAGACTGTGGATTGTGAAGTACAATGTAGAACTCACTAAGTCAAAGGTAATAAAAATCACACAACCTATTTTTTAAGTTTTGAACTGCAGGAAACACACAAAAAGTGTAAGAAAATATATCAGACAAATTTAAGAAAAATAATAAAATGAATTCTTGTGCATTCACCAAGGGCAAGAAGTAGAATATTGCTGTAGCTCATATACGCACCAATATACCCTCCACCAATTGCATTTCCACTCTTTTCTCCTCTGAGTAATTTTTGTGATGATTATTTTCTTTCTTTCCTTTTTTTTTTTTTTTTTTTTTTTTAGATATTTTTTGCTTCCTGACTAGTACTAAAAATCATTTTAATTAGTGTCTATTTATTTACTTCTTATAAATAGAATCTTTTTGTATGCAGACATCTCTGACTTGACACTTTTCCCTGATGAATTATTGTTAAGATCTTTTCCAGGCTAATGTACATGACTTTACATCACTTCTACAGAGTATTCTGGTCTATGCATATACCTCAAGTAACTTACCTATTCTGCAATTAATGTGCACTTGGCCAATTTCCTTAAATTTAATTTACTTAAAGTCAACTGATTGTAGATATTGACCATATCTACAAAATATCCTCATAGCAACACCTACATTAATTTCATTTTCCTGATGTTCAATGCTAGTATATAGTAACACAATTGATTTGTGTCTACTGACCTTGCTAAACTTACTTATTAGTTATAACAGTTTAATTTTAGATCCCTTTAGATTGTCTATGTATCTAATTATAGGTAAAGAAAAAGTTTACATTTTCTTTTCCAATATTATATGTTTTATTTCTTTTTCTTGCCTTATTGCACTTACTAGGACCCCTCATAGAATGTTAAATACAAATAACAACAGTGAATATTCTTGCCTGTTCAATATTTGACCATGAAGTTTGAAAATGTAGCATTTTGGAAGATAATTTATCATTGAGAAAGTTTCTTTTTATTCCCAGTTTTCTGATAATATAATCAAATACCGAATTTAACAAAATGCTTTTTTGTTTGTTACCATATTAAGATGATTATATGGCTTTCTCCTTTATTCTATTACTGTGGTAAATGATGCTGGTTTTTGAATGTTAATCTAATCTTCTCTCCCTGGGATAAATTTCAGTCAGTCATGATGTATTGGCCTTTTCATGTCTTGCTGAATTTCATTTTGACTTTTTAAATTTTTTGCTGAATTTTATTCACTAATACTTTTATAAGGACTTTTTGTGTCTTTATTTAGGAAGGACATTGGTCTGAATTTTCTTTTTTTATAATGCCCTTTTCAGGTTGTAATACCAGTGTTATTTTGATTTCATAAGATTAGTCAAGAATCATTCTCTTTTTACTTGAACAAATTTGAATAAGATTAACAATATTTTCTGTATGTTTAGCAGAGTTCACTGTGTGTGAATCATCTGGAACTGGAGTTTTCTGTTAGCAAAGTTTCTCTACCAGATCTAGGATAATAATATTATCTATTTCTCCTTGTGTTAGTTTCAGTAACTTTTATTTCTCAAAAAACTTTGTCCATTCATCTAAGTTATCAAATTTATTAGTATAACGTTTTCAGCATAATATCCTTCTATTTTTATCTATTAGTTACAGAATTTATAATATACATAATAACCCCCTTTTAATTATGGACACTGGTGATTTATGTTTTATTTTTTCACTTCTTGATTAGTCTTGCTATGTTTTTATCAATTTTATTCATCCTTAATCTGTATCTATTATATATCTGTTTTCTGATTCATTGATTTTTATTCTTGTCTATATTGTTCTATTGCTGTTGGTTTGAATTTCTTTTCTGAGCTTCTTGAAGTGAATGCATTTAAAGTAATGTTTCTCTTTAGATATTGCTTTAGCTGCAACCCATAAATGTTTACATTTTACTTACATTATCATTTAGTTTTGAAGTGATGATCAGTGTTAAGTGAAGTTTCCATTTCCATTCATTGTAAATGTAAATCTATTTTAATTATTTCTCTATCATGTTCTCTTGTGTTTTCTACTTTTCCTGTCTGTTTCATTACTTTGTTTACTTTCTATTGCATCAATTGGATGGATCCTTCTTTTGTCCAATTTCTCCCCCAATTAATTTGAAAGTTTTATACTATATTGATTTTCTAGATGATAATTCTAGGAAATTTTAATATTTATACTATAAACATCCAGGGTAAGTTCACGTTTTATTCTCTTCCTTATAAGAGCCTTGGAACATTTTGCGTGCTGTATGATGTGATGACCTGTACACTAATTTCAGTTCAGAAGGAGAATTATAAAATGAACAAAAATAAAGTGCTGAAAGCAGTAGTGATATGGAGGATAAGCTTTAAAAAATTGATCAAAATAAAACAGAAACGAAGAAAAATTTAAGAATATGAGAGAAGAAGGGCTGTGGACGCCGAGCTTCGCGATTTCATCGTAGAGATGGTCAACGTACCTAAAACCCGAAGAACTTTCTGTAAGAAGTGTGGCAAGCATCAGCCTCACAAAGTGACCCAGTATAAGAAGGGCAAGGATTCCTTGTATGCCCA
>CAUYPK010067860.1:0-27757 GCA_963574355.1 Loris lydekkerianus | reverse complement strand
AAAAAACCCATTTGGGTTTCGGCAAGAGACTTTAAATACTTGCCACAACAAGAAGGGGATTAGACCTATTAACTGCCAAAAAGGGAGGCATCTGTTTATTTTTTGCAGGAGAAGTGCTACTTTTATGCGAACAGATCTGAGATCGTGCAAAACAAGATCAAAACACTCTAAGAAGATCTAGAATAGAGAAGAAAAGAAATTTTAGAAAATCCCCTGTGGACGGGCCTACATGGTTTTTCACCCTACCTTCTTCCCCTGCTACCCTTATTTACCCTTCATCTTTGGGCCCTGTATCCTTAAAAAAGGTTAGAAGCAGTTAAATTAGGTTCAGGTCTGATATCACCGGCTCATTAACCAAGAATCTATTCTTCAGCGCCCTCCATAGCACCAATGACGGGTAAGACTCCCAAAGCTGGGACAACCTAAGACAGGATATCGAGAGGCTGCACGGTGGATTACATTCAGAGTACCCAAAGACGGGTAAGATCACTCTGCGTTCAGTCAACCTAAGACAGGGACCATATCATTGATGTTTGTGTACCCATGACGGGTAAGACTGAAACTGTAAGAGCAGGCAACCTAAGACAGGGGCTATGTTTTTCCACCATACAAAAAACAAAAGAGTGAATTGTTGGGCTCTGCCATGTGCCTGAGGCCTAGTGCAACTTCTTGAGCCTGACTAGAAGCAGATCCATGGAGCTACTTCCTTGTAGCAATGACTCAGCAAGGCCTGGCCTGAAACTGCCTCTACCTAGATACAGGCAACGTGGTACCATGCCATTGGCCCATCCCTGTCACGCACCTTATCCCTTGCCTTCTTTCCCCGCCCCTTCCCCACGCTCTATATAAGCGGCTGCTTGTCGCAATAAAGTGAGTTCGTGCTTTAAAAAAAAAAAAAAAGAAAAAAGAAATGAAATCAGAAAGGAAGAGCAAAGAGAGGGAAGGAGGGAGGGGAGTGGGGCTTTGGTGTGTGCCACACCTTTTGGGTGCAAGATATGATTGTAAGAGGGACTTTACCTAAAGAACGCAATCAGTGTAACCTGGTTTATTGTACCCTCAATGAATTCCCAACAATAAAAAAATAAAGAAATGAAAAAAAAACAAAAAACAAGAAACACCAAACTTTGCTTATACTCGAGTAATAGGGTAATCTACTTAATATAATTTCAATTCTGGTAATACTTTTTACCATGTTTTCTAACATTCTGTTACCAAACAATTGAAAAAGTTAACATCTTTTCCTGCCATTTTAATGTACTTATGAAGTAGGCATATAGATTTGTCTTAAAATGTTATTTGTAATTTTCTGATAATTATAATTTTTAGTAGCTTTGGGTTTCTAGTAGCTGAGAATTTTCGGTTCCCACCTCAATATTTATAAAAATGATTCAAGCTGGGCTTGAGGCCCGGACTTTGAGGCTGTAGTGCACTACGTAGTGCCTGTAGTCACTGCACTCCAGCCCATGCAACAAGCCAGACCCGCTTTATTTATTTAATAAATAAGTAAATAAGCAGACAAACCATGTAAGAGGTCGTCATCATTTTTTTGTTGTTGTTGTAAAATGTTTACAACATTTAAAAATACACACTCTGTGGCTTTGCACACATTCACACTTGCGTGGCCGTAACTGCCATTTATCTCTCGAACTTCATCACCCCAGACTGAAACTCTGTTCCTATGAGCAGTCTTCACGAGGTTATCCTATTTTAAAAATCAATTCAAGGATGAGGTAATTTAGATTTAAGCTCTCTCTGAGAACTAAAACAATTGGACAGAGTATTATAAGAAAAAATCTATTTGGAGAGCTTATGTGACAGGGAAGAATTATGGGTCTGTGATTTGAGTGAATAAAAAGCCTAACAGGTGAGCTCAGCTTCAGACTTTTGTTTATAAAAGAGAGTGGGACTATGAATTTAAGCAGAGTTTTTGGCAGATTTGTGGGATTCATATAACAAAAGTGAGAGCTTAGGGCCTGCTGGTGGCAAGGGGTTAATTTAGTAATGTCCCTCCATGTTTTGGAACCCCAAAGTCTCATACTATAGGAAGCAGTTTGAATCAGAATTAGATTAACCTTTATAGGAACGGAAACCCAGTGTCTAATAATTTCAATCACTGTTCAGATTTTGTGATTTAAATTTGTTAGTTTACCTTGCTGCTTGCCTAGAAGCAAATGTACATTTCTCTGGGGAAAAAAAACATCATTGTAGGCCTCAAAATTTCCATACAGTTGTCCATACATAATGTCTGGTGCTCAATCAAAATAACCAGGCACATCAGTATACAAAAAGAACAATAATAGAATAGATCCACTGGGGAATCCATTTAATGGAATTATCAGAAATACTTGCTGTTAACAACTCAGTGATACATGGGTATTACAACAAATTGGAAACATTTATGAAAAATTAATTAACTGGAATATAGCCAGAAGAAAATATTCAGACTGAAGTCTGAGAAAGAAAAAGATGGATATATAAAAAGGAATTTAAGAGTAGGGAAATATAGGAAATATGTATAATGTATGTGTAATTGGAGTCCCAGAAGGAAAGGAAAGGGGGCAGAAGCAGTAATTGAAGAGACAAAGAATAAGAATTTTCAAAAGTGATGAACATCAACTGAGAAATGTTGTAAATCTTAAGTGGCATAAATGCAAAGAAAATCATACATAAATTCACCATATTAAAATCTTAGTGGGCTCAGCACCTGTGACTCAAGCCACTAAGCAGGTTCGAATCCAGCCCTGGCCTGCCAAACAACAGTGGCAACTGCAACAAAAAATAGCCTAGCGTTGTTTCTGGCGCTTGTAGTTCCAGCTACTTGGGATGCTGAGGCAAGAGAATTGCTTAAGCCCTTGAGTTTGAGGTTGCTATGAGCTGTGACGCCATGACACTCTACCTAGGGTGACAGCTTGAGACTCTGTCTCAGGGGAAAAAAAAAAAAATCGCGTGAACTAGGCTCAGCTAGTAGCAGTAGCCTGTAGCTCAGTGAGTAGGGTGCCGGCCCCATATACCAAGCCTGGTGGGTTCAAGCCTGGCCTGGGTCTGCTAAACAACAATGACAACTGCAACAAAAAAATATTTGAGCGTTGTGGCGGGCGCCTGTAGTCACAGGTACTTGAGAGGCTGAGGCAAGAGAATCGCTTAAGCCCCAAGAATTTGAGGTTGTTGTGAGCTGTGATGCCAGGGTACTCTACCAAGGGCTTAGTGAAACTATGTCTCAAAATAAATAAGTAAATAAAATAAAATCACTGTGAACTAAATAGCAGTTGAAACTCTTAAGAGCAGCCAAAGCAAAAGAGATTAAAGGAGCAACAATGAACTACCAGCTGAGTTCTCAATAGGAACAAGTTAGAAGGCAGTGGATTTCAAAGTACTGGAAGAAAATAAATGACTATGTAGAATTCCTTATTAATCAAAGTGTCCTTCACAAATGAAGGTGAAATGAAGAGGTTTATCACAAAAACTCAACAGAATTCATCACCCAGGAGAAAGAAACTGAATTGTGTTTCTGTAAGATCAAAATTAAGATTGCATCAGAAGTAATAAAAAGCAACAGTAAGAGTAAATATTAGGAATATATGAAATGATCTCAGTAAAACAAATACAGTCATGTGGCACATAATATTTTTGTCAACTGTGATGGATTCCACAATGGTAGTCTTATAAGATTATAATAGAACTGAAAAACTCCTGTTGCCTGGTGATTTAGTAATCTCAGAGCACAATTAGTTTATTAATTTTAAAGAAAATTTCATATATTCTAAGTATATAGTGTTCATAAAGTATACAGTATTGTAGACTCACCACTCACTCAGTGACTTGCCCAGAGAAACTGCCAGCTTCAGGCTCCATTCATGGTAAGTGCCCTTTACAGGTCTACCATTTTGTAAGCCTCTTACACTGTGCTTTTACATTTTTATAAATGTACCATTTCTGTGTTTTGATACACAAACACCATTGTGTTATAATTGCCTATACATGTTTGTAGCCTAGGAGCAGTAGGCCTTATAGCCTAGTTGTGTAGGTGGCTATCCTATCTGTGTTTGTGTAAGTAAACTGTGATGTTCATTTATTAATGAAATTGCTAAGTGATACTTTTCTCAGAACATATTCCCACGATTAGGCAACACGTGATTGTAATGACATTACATGGGGTTTACAAGGTACATAGAATTAAAATACCTGATAAAAACAGGATACGAGTCTGGGGATGGGAGAAAGGAAGCATTATTGAAGATAATGTATTCCAAAGTTCATATATTATTGAGGAAATGACCAAAGTATTATTTATTTATTTATTTTTGATAATTTTAAGATACCTGTTGTAATCTCTAGGACAACCGTGAAAATGTATTATTAGCAAGCTGGTGGAGCAGATAGTAATAAACTGTAAAAGAAGGTAAGAAAAAAGAGATAAGGAGCTGTGTTAACAGTTTGGTCAGATAGAAAGCAAATAGTAAGATGGTAAGTTTAGGCTCACATTTATATATAACTCATTATATTTAAGTGGACTGCACGCTTTAGTTAAAAACAAAGATTAGCACATTGGATAAATAATACAAAGAATGCTATTAACAGAATGTACATGGAAATATAAGAAATATAGAAAATACTTGGGGGGAAAAGATGAGAAAAGATACATCATAAAAATACTAACCCAAAGAAAAGAGTTTTTTAAAAAGCTCGTATCACACAAAGTCATCTTTAAGGCAAAAGGATTATTAGGCAAACATAGATATTTCATAATATTGAGAGGTTTTTTTAAGAAAAAAATTAATCCTTAAATTGATAATAATAGGTACACATTTTGGGGGTCCATGTGATAACTTTCATATTATTTGTAAAGATCAAATCAGTTTAATTGATTGCCTTAAATATTTGACTATTTATGATAGAAACACTTGAATTATTCCAGCTATTTAAAAATGTGCCATAGTGCCATAAATTATAGTCACTATCAATCTATCTAACACTAGATAGATTTTTCCTTTTTTTTTTTTTTTTTTTGAGACCGTCTCACTATGTTGCCTTCAGTAGAGTGCTGTGGCATCACATCTCACAGTAACCTCAAACTCTAGCACTTAAGCGATTCTCTTGCCTCAGCCTCCTAAGTAGCTGGGACTACAGGCACCCGCCACACGCCCAGCTATTTTTTTTCTCCCCCTATAGTTGTCATTATTGTTTGGCAGGCCTGGGTTGGCTTCAAACCCCCTAGCCCCAGTGTATGTGGCTGGTGCCCTAGCTGCTGAGCTACAAGTGCCCAGCCCTAACACTAGGTCTTATTTACGTTGTTAAACTGCATATTTGTACCCATTAATCAACCTCTTTCCATCCTTCCTCCCACCCCCGCCCCTCCCCACACACATCCTGGCCTCTGATTCCTCAATATACTCTCTCTATCTTCAGGAGATCCACTTTTTAAAGCTCCCATGTAGGAGTGAAAACATTTGGTATTTGACTTTATATGCTGGACTTCACCTAATGACCTCCAGTTTTATAGCATTGCTGCAAAGTAACAGAATTCCCTCTCCCCTCCTCGTCCCTCCCTTCTCCCCCTCCCCTTTCCACCTTCCCTTTCCACCTTCCATTCCTTCTCCTCTCCCCTCCCTACTTTTCCATCAGAGTCTTGCTGTGTGACCCATGCTAGGGTGCAGTGGTATTAGATCTCACTGCAGCCCCCAACTCCTGGGCTCAGGTGATCCTCTGCCTCAACCTTTGAGTAGCTGGGACTACAGGTGTGCATTACCACAGCTGGCTAATTTTTCTGTTTTTGTAGAAATGGGGTTTTGCCCTTGCTCAGTCTGGCCTCAAGCAGTTCTCTCGCCTCAGTCACCCAGAGTGCCAGGATTACAAATGTTGAGCCACTGTGCCAGCCTCATTCATTCTTGTGGCTGAATAACATTTCACCGTGTGTGTGTGTGTGTGTGTGTGTGTGTGTGTGTGTGTGTGTGTAGCTCTGTAGTACTTTGAAGACAGTGTGATACTGCAGCTTTGTTCTTTTTGCTCAGGATTACTTTGGCTATTTTGCAGATTTTTTTTTTTTTTTTGGCCAGGGCTGGGTTTGAACCCGCCACCTCTGGCATATGGGGCCAGAGCCCTACTCCATTGAGCCACAGGCACCACCCTACTTTGGCTATTTGATGTCAAAGTTTCCATATAAATTTTAGGATTTTTTTTTTTTTTTATTTCCGTGAAGAATGTCATTGGTATTTTGATAGGGATTGTATAGAATCTATAATTGTTTTGGGTAATATTTTTATTTTAACAATATTAATTATTCCAATCCATGAGCTTGGGTGTCTCTTCATCTGTTTCCTGTTTAGTTGCTTTCATTAATGCTTTATAGTATTTCTTTTTCTTTTCTTTCTTTCTTTTCTTTTTTTTTTTTTTTTTTTAAGAGTCTCACTTTGTCCCCTGGGTAGAGTGAGTGTCATAACTCAGCAACCTCAGACTCCTAGGCTCAAATGATCCTTTTTGCCTTAGCTTCCCAAATAGCTGGGACTATAGGCACCCACCACAACGCCCAGCTGTTTTTAGAGACAGGATCTCGCTCTTGCTCAGGCTGGTCTCAAACTGGTGAGCTCAGGCAATTCACCAGCCTGGGCCTCTCTAGAGAGCTAAGATTTTAGGAGTTTGGCCTATTGTATTTCTTTCAGGGATCATTCACTTCTTTGGTTAAATTGATTTCCTAGTATTTTATATTCTTTATAGCTACTATAAATGGGATTGTTTTCTTGATTACTTTTTTAGATTGTTTCCTGTTGGCATATAATATGCTACTGCTTTTTATAACTTGATATTATACTGTATTGCTGAATTTGGTTGTCAGTTCTAACAATTTTTTGATCGATTTTTTAGGTTTTTTGAAATATAAAATGTCTGTGAGCAAGACTTAATTTCATGTCCCATTCCAGTTTGGATCCCTTTATTATTTTCTCTTGCCTAATTGCACTGGCCAGGACTTTCAGTATTAAGTGGTCCATGTGTTGTTCCAAATCACAGAGGAAAGGTCTTTTAATTTTTTCTTATTCAGTATGATGTTAGCTGTGTCTGTCATAATATGGCCTCAACTATCTATGTTAAGGTATGTTCCTTTTATACCTAGTTTGTTGAAGATTTCTATCATAAAGGGATGTTGGATTTTCAGTTATCTATTGAAATGATCACATAATTTTTGTTCTTGGCTTTGTTAATGTGATGTATTACATTTATTGATTTTTTTTTTTTTACATTGAGTCATTGTTGCCTCCCCTGGGTGAATTCCACTGGTTTACTATTATTTGCTAAGGATTTTTGTATCTGTATTCATCAGTAATAGTGGCCTGTAGTTTTCATTTTTTGTTGTGTCCTTGTTTGGTTTTGGTATCAGAGTAATGTTGGCCTTGTAGAATGAATTTGAAAATATTTGTTCTTCAGTTTTCTTTTAAAAAAGTTTGAACTTAGCTGGTTCAAACAAGCCATCAGGTTGTAGACTTCTCTTTGATAGGAGACTTTTTATTATAGTTATAGCTTTGATCTTGTCTTTGAGTTTGTTGAGGTTTTCTCTTTTTTCATGGTTACGGTCTTGGTAGATTGTGCGTGCTGAGGAATTTACCTGTGTCTTCCAGGCTCTCTGGTGCGTTGTTGTGTACTCGTCTGTGATAGCCTCTAGTAGTTCTTTGTATTTTCATCTAAGTTGTTCTGTCTCCTTTGTTTCTGATTTTGTTTGTACCTTCTCTCTTTTTTTAATAGTTTGTCTAGTTCAAGGTTTATCAATTTTATCTTTAAAAAACTTTATTGTTATTTTCTATTTTTTTTTTTTAGTCTTAAATTTATTTGTGTTCTGATCTTTATTCTTCTACTAATTTTGGGTTTGAGGTGTGTTGTTAGATTGTTTATTTGAAGTTTTTCTACTTTTTCAGAATAGGCATTTATTTCTATAAATATACCTCTTATTACTGCTTCTGCTGTATCCCACACAATTTGGTATGTTATATTTTCATCTTCTTTTTTGTTTTCTTTTTTTTGAGACAGAGTCTCACTATGTTGCCCTTGGTAGAGTGCTGTGTTGTCCTACCTCACAGCAAGTTCAGACTCCTGGGCTCAAGTGATTCTCTTGCTTCAGCCCCCCAAGTAGCTGGGACAACAGGCGCCTACCAAACAGGCTGTTTTTTTGTTGCAGTTGTCGTTGTTTAGTTGGCCCAGACCGGGTTCGAACCCGCCAGCCTCCATGCGTGTGGCTGGTGCTATAACCACTGTGCTACAGGCACTGAGCCTGTTTGTCCATTTTCATGTTTCAAAAAATTTTTGATATATATATTTTTTTTTAATTGTACCATTTGTCATTCAGGAACATGTTGTTTACTTCCACGTGTTTATGTATTTTCCAAGGTTCCTCTTGATATTGATTTCTAGTTTTATTCCACTGTCAGAAAAGATACTTGATATAATTTCTACCTTTTTTAGTTTGGCAAGACTTGTTTTGAGGTCTAAAACGTGGTCTCTTCTGGAGAATGTTCCATGTCCTGATGAAAAGAATGTGCATCTGCAGTACTTGGATGAAATGTTGTGTAAATGTAAGTTGGGCCTGTTTGGTCTACTGTGCAGTTTGACCTCAGTGTCTCTTTGTTGACTATGAGGATGATCTGTCCATTACTGAGGCTGAGGGGTTGCTGTCCACTCCGATTATTGTATTACATTCTCTCTCTCTCTTTAGATCTACTGATGTTTGCTTTATATACTTCAGAGCTCTGGTGTTTGGTTCATATTTATAATTGTTACATCCTCTTGCTGATTTGACCCATTTATTATTATATAGTGACCTGTGTTTCATTTTAGTTTGATTTGTAGTTTATTTCATCTGATAGAAGGACAGCTCCTCTTCCTCTATCGGTTTCCAGTTTCACGAACTATATTTTTTCACCTCTTTTACTTTCAGTCTTTGTGTGATTTTGTAGGTGAAGTGGGTTTCTTAGAGGCAGCATATAGTTGGATGCTGTTTCTTTATCCATTCAGCTACCATATGCCTTTCAGTTGAAGAATTGAGTCCATTTACATTGTGCAGCCATTTTGTTGCTTTTTGTGTAGCTCCTTCCTTCCTTTCTGTTAAATGATTTTCTATGGCAGCATGTTTTAATTCATTGCTTTTTAATTTTAGTGAATCTATTACGGGTTTTTGCATTGTGCTTAGCATGAAGCTTACAAAAACCATTTTTTAGATGTAACGGGTTATTTTGAAGAGATGAAAAGTTATCTTAGATTACATAGAAAGGAATAGAAATGAAAAAGAAAATACTTTAACTTCATCCCTTCACATTTTGACTTTTATGTCATCTCACTTTACATATTTTTGTATTGTTTGTCTCTTAATAAAGTATTATATGTATTATTCCTTTTGATGGATTTTTCTTTTAGATTCCATCCTAGAAGTGTGAGTAGATTGCATACCATAGTTACAGTCTTAGAATGTCCTTGTACTTAACTTTTACTAATGAGTTTTATACCTGCGAATCTTTTCTTTTGGCACAGTCATCTTTCCTGCAGTGACCTAGCAGGAAAGAAAAAGAAAATCAACAAGTAAATTACAAAGAATCTTTAGGCAAGCATATGCAAATAAAAACAAAACAAGCCAGACCAAAAAGACTGAAATAACTAATCCTTCAATGCAAATGCACAGATGTATATCCACAAGAAAGAAACAGAAATCATAGAAACCATAATCTCCTCAAGCAAAGCAAGGACCTGGTTACAGACCCTAACTAGACGGCTATACGAGAACTCACTGACCAAGAAACCAAAAGACGAGTTAAATAATATCAGAGAAATTTAACAAAGAGATTGAAATGATTAAAAAAAAATCAGATCTTAGAACTGAACCAAAAACTCATTAGAGGCTCTCAACTGCAGAATGGATCAAGCAGAAAAAAGAATCAGTGAGCTTAAAAACAGGCTATCTGAAAATACAGAGAGGACAAAAAATGGAGAAAGAATGACATGGAATGAAGATTACCTCCACAACATAGAAAAATACCTGAAAAGACCAAAACTATTAATTGTTAGTGTTCAAAAGGGAACTGAGCAAGAACAAGAGGGAGAAAGCTTAAAGAAATAATAACAGAAAAATTTCTGAAACACAAATAACAGTCAAATATCAAAATACATGAAGATCAGTTTGTAATAAGCAAACTCTCAAAGGTCAAGAACAAAGAGAGAATCCTAAAAGCAGCATGAGAAAAGAAGCAAATAACATATAAAGGAGCTTCAATTTGTCTGGCATTGGACTTCTCAACATAAAACATAACAGGAATGGGACATTTTCAAAGCACTAAAAGGTGGGGGGGGGCAGGAGGGAAGGGGAGGGCTGCCGTCCAAGAATACTGTGTCCACCAAAGCTATTTTAAACATGAAAGAAAAATAAAGTCTTTCACAGACAAAAGCTGAGAGAATTTACTACCACCACACCCATCTAATAAGAATTGCTGTAGGGGGTTTATCAATATGAAAGAAAAAAACATGACTGTGCCAAAAGACCTATTGGCATCCCCCCCCGCCCCCCTCCAGCTTTCTTGTGAGTTAAGGCAGGGACGGGTCTCCTGGCAGGAAACCTAACATGGTGGGAAAGGTGGCGGTCCTTGAGCTCACTTTTTCCAGTGTAGAGGCCATGAGTTAGAGAAATTTTTCATGTGCTTGGTGCTGGGCACATTGGGAACAGGGATGTTGTGGATGTGGAAGTTGGAATTTCTTACTATCTGCTCAGTTTTCTCACTTTTCTGTAGCTCCAAGACCTGTCTCATTGTCATATTTATAAGTTCTGGGTTCTTGCTGGTGATGATTTGACAGTGTATATTTGTTTTGATTTACGGAAGGGGAGGATTATAGCCAGCTAGTTTCGATGCTTCCATTCTCGAATCAGAAGTTGGAAGGTTTATCATGACCCATAGTAGGAGACTTTAACACACTTCTCTCAGTAACTAATGAAACAAGTAGTCAGAAGAGAAAATTAACAGAAGTACAAAAGACTTGAACAATACAGTTACCACTCCTAACCTAATTGACATACATATACACACCTTACAAATACACAAAGTGCCCTAAAAGTTGCCCCTAAAGTTTTGCCATATGTAGAGAAAATGGGAAATTGTAGCTAAATCAACTTTTATTTAAAAAATATATTATTAAATTTTGCAAAGAATTGTCCAACACATAGAAAATGTTTTGTAAATATTTTATAATGAATATTTTGTAAATAAATGTGCATTTAGCTACACTTTCCCAATTTCCCTATGTGTGGTGACTTTAGGGGCAACTTTTAGGACATCATGTACATGTCACAGTTTCAAAATTGAATATTTGCTTAGTCATAAAGCATTGTATAAAACGTTGCAAAGGATTGAAATTACACTGTGTGTGTGTTCTCTGGCCACAGCAGAATCAATCTGGAAATGAGAAGGCAATAGAGAATCCCATAAATGTAGAAGTTGAGACTTATTTATAAATAGCCAATAGGTCAAAGAAGAAATCAATACATTTAGAAATATTAGTTGAGCTGAATGGTGATGAACACGTTACATATCAACACTGACACCATTAATCACTGGTAGAATGCAACTAAAACTGTGCTTTAAGTGAAATTTAGAAACTAAAATGATTTTTTTAACTTTTTAAAACTTTATATTTTTTGTTTTTATTAAATCATAACTGTACATTGATACATTTATGGGGTTCAGTATACTGATTTGACATACAATGTGAAATTCTTACATTGAACTGATTAACACATCCATCACAATTATACTCTTTTCTTAATAGTTTTGAAATGTACCGTTGCATCATGCACATTAGGTGAGGTCCCCCCAAATACCCTCCCTTCTTTCTCCTCTTCCCTTTTACTTTCTGGACTATAGTTATGTTTTACCATTCATATGAATGTCTAGGTGATTATATATTGATTTCATAGTAGTATTGAGTACACTGGAAATCTTTTTTCCCATTCTTGAGATACTTTACTAAGAAGAATATGTTCCAGCTCCATCCAGGTAAACATAAAAGATGTGAAGTCTCCATCTTTTTTATGGCTGTACAGTATTCCATGATGTACATATGCCACAATTTAATTCATTCATGGGTCAATGGGCACTTGGGCTGTTTCTATGTCTTGGCTATTATGAATTGGGCTGCAATAAACATTCTGGTGCAAATGTCTTTTGTTGTGAAGTAATTTTTGATTATCTCAGTATATATCTAGCAGAGGAATTACAGGATCGAATTGTAGGTCTACTTTTAGTTCCTTGAGTAGTCTCCAAACTTCCCCAAAAAGGTCGTATTAGCTTGCATTCCCACCAGCAGTGTAGAAGTGTTCCCTTCTCTTCGCATCCATGTAAACATCTGAAATTTTGGGATTTCATTATGGTGGGCTGTTCTTACTGGAGTTAGATGATATCTCAAAGTGGTTTTGATTTGCATTTCTCTGATAATTAAGGATGATGGCATTTTTTTGATGTGTTTGTAGGCCATTCGCCTGTATTCATCAGAGAAATTTCTGTTCAAGTCTCTTGCCCACATAGAAATAGGGTTATTGTTCCTTTTCTTATTGATTAGTCTTGAGTTCTCTGTGGGTTCTAGTTATCATACCTTTTTGGAAGCATAACCTGCAAAAATCTCCTATTCTGAAGGTTGTCTATTTGCTTCACTTACTGTGCTCTTAGCTGTGCAAAAGCTTTTTCAGTTGATTAGATCCTAGTAGTGGATTTTTGGTGTTGCTTCAGTTGCTTGGGGGGGGGGGGTCTTCTTCATAAAATATTCTCCCAGGCCTATTTCTTTAAGTGTTTTCCCTGTACTCTTTTTTATTATTTTTATAGTTTCATGTCTTAAGTTTAAATCTTTTATCCAGTGAGAATCAATTTTTGTTAATGGTCAAAGGTGGGGTCCAGTTTCAGTCTTCTACAGGTTGCCAGCCAGCTCACCCAGCACCATTTGTTGAATAGGGAGTCTTTCTCCCACTGAATGTTTTTAATAGGCTTGTCAAAGACCAAATGGCGATAAGTAGCTGGGTTCATCTCTTCATTCTCCATTATCTTCCATAAACCTACTTCTCTGTTTTTGTGCCAGTACCATGCTGTTTTGATCACTATAGATTTATAGTATAGCCTAAATCTGGTAATGTGATACCTCCTGATTTGTTTTTATTTGCAAGTAATGTATTGGCTATTTGATTTTTTTTCTGATTCCATATAAAATGAAGCACCATTTTTTCAAGTTCTTTAAAGTATGACAGTGGTGCTTTAATAGGGATTGCATTAAATCTGTAGATTGCTTTGGGTAGTAAGGACATGTTAACAATGTTGATTCTACCCAGCCATGAGCATGGTATGTTTTTCCATTTGTTAACATCTTGAGCTATTTCTTTTCTCAGAGTTTCATAGTTCTCCTTATAGAGATTTTTCACACCCTTTCTTAGTAAATTCTCAGATATTTCATCTTTTTTGGCACTATTGTGAATGGAATAGAGTCCTTGACTATAATTTCAGCTTAACTGTTGTTGGCATACTATAAAGCTACTGATTTGTAAGTATTGATTTTGTATCCTGAGATGCTGCTGTATTCTTTGGTCACTTCTGAGAGTTTTGAAGTTGTATCCCTGGGATTTTCCACAAAATTTGTGCCGAGTTCAGGTTTTTTGGCACAAATTTTGTGCCGAAAATCTCGGTTTACACTTGAGTATATATGGTATTTCTCCATCATTTCTGATAGGTGATATTAGAGATTTTACTTTTCTATTTCTGGTTAGGTTGGCCAAAGGTTTATCAATTTTATTAATATTTTATTTATTATTAATCTTTTTAAAAAAAAAAACCAACTTTTTGTTTGATCTTCTGAATGATTCTTTTGTTCTCAGTTTCGTTTAATTCTGCCCTAATTTTGGTTGTTTCTTGTCTTCTGCTGGGTTTGGGTTGGGAATGTTCTTCCTTTTCCAGTTGCTTGAGATGATCCATTAAGTTGTTGACTTCCTCTCTTTCTGTTTTCCTGATGAAGGCTTCCAATGCTATAAATTTGCCTGTTAGGACTACCTTTGTAGTATCCCACAGATTTTGATAATTTGTGTCTTCATTATCATTTTGTTCCCAAAATTTGGTGATTTCCTTCTTAATCTCATCTTTGACCCAGCTATCATTCAGCCTAAGATTATTTAGTTTCCATTACTTTGTTTGAGTATGAAGATTCCTGCTGCTGTTGAGTTCAGCTTTTATTCCTTGGTAGTCTGAGAAGATACAAGGAATAATAGTATTCTTTTAAATTTGCTGAGGTTAGACATGTCTCTTAAGATATGATCAAGTTTGGAGGATAATCCCTGGGTTGATAGAAGAATGTATATTTAGTTTTATTAGGATGAAATGTTCTGTAGAGGTCTGTAAAAGTCCATTTGTTCTAGGGTCAGGTTTAAGTCTGATATTTCTTTGTTTAGTTTCTATTTGGAGGATCTATCTAAAACTGTCAAAGGGGCATTAAAATCTCTATTATATTGCAGGAAGATATCAAGTTGTTCATATCCATTAGGGTCTGCTTTATGAATTGAGGAGCATTCTGGTAGGGTGCATAAATGTTAATTATCAAAATGTCTTCATGTTGGGTGTTTCCCTTGACAAATACGTAAAATGTCTTCATGTTGTGTGTTTCCCTTGACAAATATGTAGTGACCATCCTTATCTTTCATCTTTGTTGGTTTAAAGCCAATTGTATCTACAAATAAAATTGCAACCCCTGCATTTTTTATGATTTCCATTTGCCTGTATTATAGATGTCCATCCCTTCACCTTGAATCTATTTTTATCCTTTAATTCTTATATGCAGCAGATCTGGTCTGAGTTTATGTTCCAGTCAGCCAACCTGTGCCTCTTTAGAGGACAGTTTAAACCGTTCACATTAATTGAGAGAATTGATAAGCCTGGTAGTGTTTTGAGTGTCATGTTTTTCAAATGTCCAATGGACATCTTTAATCCTTTCACCACTGTGGAAGTTGGGTTTTGTTCAAAAATTTCTGGGTGAGTTTACTTTGGAGGTAGAGCATGGTGCTGGTCATTGTGGAGGATGGGTCTGAGAATATCCTGGAGAGCTGGTTTAGTTATGGAAAATTTCTTCAACATTTGTATTCATTAAAGTATTTGATTTCTCTATCACAAATGAAACTCAGTTTAGCTGGATACAGGATCCTGGGCTGAAGTTGTTTTGTTTTAGGAGATTGAAGGTTGATGACCATCTATTCTGGCTTGAAACGTTTTGGATGAGAGATCTGCAGTCATTCTGATATTTCTCCCTTTGTAGGTGATGGTTTTCTTATGTCTGGCTGCTTGCAGGATTTTCTCCTTCATTTTAAATTTGGCAAAGTTAATCACAATATGTCTAGGAAATACTTTATTTGGATTGAGTCTTCCGGGGGTTCTGAAACTGTACTCTCTGGATTTCTGTATCTCTTGCCATGCTTGGGAAATTCTCCTCCAAGATCTCTTGTAGTAGAGCATCTGTACCTTTAGGACCATCCTCTTCTGTGTCAGGAATTCCTGTAAGACGAATGTTTGATTATTTGGAGTGATCCCACAACTCTTTCAGGGGATGATCAGTTTTTGGCCTCCATTTGTCTGTCTTTGAGCATTTGGGAATGTTCAAAATCTTTGCCTTCAATGTCAGAGATCCTTTCTTCTGCCTGGTCTACTCTATTGCCTTGAGCTCTGCTGTCTCTTTTCTCATTCTGTCCATATCTTTGGTGACTTGGTCTTTTAACTTGAGACAACTTTAGAACTACTCTTTGGAATTAAATCTCTGTCTTTTCTTCCATTCTATCTATCTTATGTGCTATCCATATTCTGAATTGTATTTCTGACATTGCTGCCATTTGTCTATGCAGGGCATCTTCAGTTGTATCTTCTTTGTCTTTTTTTTTTTTTGGGGGGGGGGTTGATCTACTCTGGTTGTTCATGTTGCCAGAGTTCTTCTGTTGAGTCTGCACCATGTTTATTTTCCACTGTTTGGTCATTAGAACTGATAGGGTGGGATTGAATTAGGGTTCCCAGATATTAGAGATAATCAGCCCCTTACCAAAGTGCCGGGCTTTGTAATTGTGGCTTATCCTCTATGACCTTACAAAGGCCCCTTTCTGAGCTTGGGCTGGAGACTCTTGACGACCTACTTGGTGAGATAGCACAGGCTAGCTCTGTTTTGATATCAGCCAACCTCTACCCTATCCTAAGAAGCCACAGTATTAGGTTTAAGTCTCATCTGTGGTGCCCTGCCCCAACCCTTTAGTTCTTTTCCACTACAGAACTTTGAAGGTCAGCCTCAGAGTTCCAATCACATTGTCCCAGGTAGTATAAACCCTGCTTAACAGAGAGGGACAGTATAATTGTAGCAAGGGGTCCACGCCCCCACCCACCAGACTCAGTCCACACTATTGTCTGCTTCTCTGCCCTCCAGCCCAGTTAGAGCCGGGGATCATGCCCTTGCCCATGGCCTGCAATTCTCAGTCTATACCCACAAGCCTCTTCTTGCCAACCCAGTTGGAGTTGGGACCATGCCCTGCGCACCAGTCTCAGTCCACACCCAGGAAGTCTCTGCTGGCCGGCCCTGATAGTGTCAGGGGACCACGCCCTTGCCTTAAGGTCTTGGTTCCCCCCTGGCAAGCCTTTGGTTGCTGCCCACCTAGGGCTGGGGACCAGCCTTGCCTGCTGAACACAGTCCACACCGCGCAACCACCCTCCCACTTGCAGGCACCATCAGAGCTGGGGGTTCTGCACCCTCTCCCACCAGACACATCCCAAACTGAGGGTCAGCACCACCACTGGCCAGCCAAAGTCATAAACGGGACTGCTCTTCCTCCTGCCAAGTGTCCTTTTCTTTCCACGCCCTCTTTCTTCCCTGGTAGTAAGGGAAGTAGTAGTCACAGATTTCATCCTGATGTTCAGTGGTCCACACTATGCCTAGATCTCCCAGGAAAAGACCAAGCACTCTGCTCTATGCAGGGGATAGAACTTGCCATGTGAGGGGGGAAGGGTGGACTGGGAGTTTGGACTTGTGGGGATAAATATCTGTCCAATTTTATGCCAAACAGGGTGATGTCTAGGTTCACAGGTGGGACCTCCCTGGAGAAAGAGATCTGGCTGTCTCCAGCAAGGTATAATGAGAGGTCTTTGGTTCCTGCTCGCTCACAGAGAGCCCGCTTCTGGCCTCCTGCTTGGGGGAGTTGTCTCCCATCCTCCAGTAGACAGGCTTTGTACCTGTAATTTGTTTTCTTGAATGCTCTTCCTTGGAGTCACAGCTTGCTGAACTTCTTTCTTGGTTCAGCTCCCCACCTTTGGCTTTATAGAGTCCAATTCTGTCCAGTTTTTCTCCCTCTAGTCAGGAGCCTCTGCTGAGGGTTGCTACTACTCGGCCATCTTCCCAGAATCAAAACTAAAATGTTTCTATTAGAAAAGAAGTATTAATGGCTTTTCAGCCATTTCAAGCATTCATCTCAGGGAATTAAAGAATAGGTAATTAAAGCCAAGTAAATTAGAAGAAGGGTAATGATAAAGATAAAAGCTGACATTAATGCAACAGAAAGGAAACGCCTTAAGAAGAAGATTGGTTCTGGGCGGCTCCTGTGGCTCAGTGAGTAGGGCACCAGCCCCATATACCAAGGATGGTGGGTTCAAACCCAGCCCTGGTCAAATTGCAAAAAAAAAAAAAAAAGAAGAAGAAGAAGAAGAAGATTGGTTCTAAAGTCCCTTGGAGGATCAGCTTGAAAAAAAGAAAGAAGGTGTAAATGATTATTATCAAGAAGGATGGGATATCACTACAGATGCTACAGACATAAGATAATTAAGGAGATTATTTGAACTACTTTATGTCAGTAATTTTAAAAATTTAGATGATATGTACAAAGTTCTAGGAAAATACAACTTGACAAAACTGGTTAAAAAAAATTAAAGATCTGAAGTATCTTATTACTTTCTTTTTCTTTTTCTTTTTCTTTTTCTTTTTTTTTTTTTGAGACAGAGTCTCAGGCTATCACCCTGGGTAGAGTGCTGCTTAGGCTTGTCTTGAACTCATTAGCTAAAGCTGTTCGCCCACCTTGGCCTCCCAGAGTGCTAGGATTACAGGCGTGAGCCATCGTGCCTGACCGTCTTATTACTTTTAACAAAACTAATACCATAGTTAAAAGAATTAAAAAGAAGAAGACAATTATTTGTTCAGAGGACTTTATTGGTAGTGGTTTTCCAACCAAATTTTTCATAAATAAATCACATTAATATTGCATAATTTATTACAGAGAATTGATTCCCAGTTCATTTCGAGTCCAGCATAACTATGTCACAAAACCTGGGATGAATACAATAGAGAAGAATATGCAGGTTAATCTCACTCATGAATGTAGATATAAAAATTCTCAACATAGCACGATAGCAGGCAAAAATCTAGGGATGTATAAAAATTGATAGTATGTGAGGACCACATCATAAGGATATAAAGTTGGTTTAATGTTAGAAAATCAGTGTCATTTACCACATAAAAAGAGAAAAGCCAAACAGTCATTTGAAAAAATGGTAAAAAGCACCTGATAAAATGCACTATCCAATTATGATGAAAACCTTTAGCTGTCAAGGAATAGAAAGGTAATTCCTTGGTCCAATAAAATTATCTACAAAAATATTAGTGTGAAACACGTTTAATGATTTAATTAAGAAAGCTTTCCTTCTTTCATACACCATTAAGAGTGAAAGGGCAAGTCAAGAAAATGATGGCGAATTTAAACCTGACCCTGGCCAAACTGCAACAAAAAGTAGCCGGGCCTTGTGGTGGGCGCCTGTGGTCCCAGCTCCTCGGGAGGCGGGGGCAGGAGAATCGCCTGAGCCCAGGAGCTAGAGGTTGCTGTGAGCTGTGTGAGACCACGGCACTTACCCACTCTATTGAGGGCGATAAAGTGAGACTCTGTCTCTACCAAAAAGGGGGGGGGAGAAGGGCACAATATACCGGTATTTGTGACACAGATAATGTTATCAACAGTGGGATCATGTTCAGACTATATAAAGGACTCTTGGAAATCTGTGAAGAAAAAAGATGGACAAATCATGCAAATGGGCAAGAGATTTAATTGAAACAGGCATTCACAAAAGAAGATATTTAGCTAGCCAATAAAACTATGTAGAAATAATAGTAAAAATTTTATTAGAAAAAGTACTAAATCTCATTAGTAATCAGGGAAATGCAAACTAAAGCCACAGTGATTAGAATTCATACCCATTAGAATAGCTAAAATAAAGACCAGACAGTACCAGTTGTAATGTTGCATAGCAGGTGTGGTAGGGCAGGTATTACATACTACCGTAGAAGTCTAAACTGGTATAAGCAATTTGGAAACCTACTTGGAGTTTTCTACTAAAGTTGAGCATACCTGTGGCCTGTGATTATTCCACTCCTGGTTATATGCCCAACAAAAATGTGTGCTTGTATTAGTTAACCAAAAACACATTCAGTAGAAAGTTCATAACATCACTATTAATATTTAATAATAGCCCAACTGTGGAGAATCCAGCTGTTCATTAGTGGGAGAATGGGTAAAGCAGCATGATTTATACAAAGAAATACCATAGAACAATGGAAATGAACGGACTTCAGTTACATACAACAGATGTCTGGCTATCATAAACATAATTTTAAGGGAAAGAGGACAGATATCTCCTAACTCCGGTTACATAAAGTCAGCCTACAAAAGTAATTTCTGATGTTAGAAGTATTGCTAGTACTTTTTGGGAGGTGGGAGAAGTTCAGGGCTGCTGGGCACTCTGGTGTTAATGTTTGGTTGCTTAATTAGGTTATTTGTTACACGGGAAGGTTCTTACTGAGAAGCACACTAAAGTTTTATGAATATTTTTGTATTTGTAATACTTAAACAAGTTAAAATGTTTAATAATGTAGACTTTTCTTTTAGTTTGCTGATTCATCTTCTTAAGACAGACCTTTGTGACCATCTAACAACTTAACTTGCATCAGATTGATTTCCGTGGACTGATTTTACCCTAGATGATTGTTGTGTTTTACCTGGCTCTGTTAGGAACAGGTGTGAGTGAGTATGTATACTCAGGATTTGTTGAGAATCCTTGATTCTCTCATTTACTAGCTTGACTTTATAAAGAATTGTTATCTTTTAGGTCGTGATAAATTGTGCCATTCCTAAGGGGCTGAAGTACAATCAAGCTACACAGACCTTCCACCAGTGGCGAGATGCTAGACAGGTGTATGGTCTCAACTTCGGCAGCAAAGAGGATGCCAATGTCTTCGCAAGTGCCATGATGCACGCCTTAGAGGTGTTAAATTCACAGGAGACAGGTAAGAGGCCTGGGTTTACTTACCTTGATGTGAAACACCATGTATGTTCAAGCAGATCTTCCTGTTAATTCTTAAATCATATGTATATTTGAAATAATTCTTGAACTTTTGTTGTTTTCTGCGAAAGTGTGAGCCTTTATTGATGATAAATGTATAATCTAAAAAGATAATCCTGTAAATTTAGTAATTTTTCAGCATTCTCATTTGAAGTTCATCCTGCTCTAGAAACTCTACTTTGGTTGTAAGGACATAGGAATTACACTTATTTGTTATCTTTCTTTCTATGAAGAAGCATTTATCTTTTCTGAAATAAATTTTTCAAGGCACTACTGAGCCCATGAATCTTAAGTGTCCAACTGGGATTTCTTCCTAGAAGAACTGGATTCTAGAAGTTGTTTAAAGATCTTAGGAGTGCCCTCTCGTGGTACATGCTGTGAATTGCATCTACTTTGACCAGGCATGTTTTTAGAAAAGATTTCTGCTGATAGAAATATTCACTTTATGCACCCCCCACCTCCCAGTGTAAAACTTGTGTATGTTGGGGATGAGCTCAGTTTTGTCTTGGTTTAAAAAAATAGAAAAAGGGCACCTGTAGCTCAAGTGACTAAGGTGCCAGCCACGTACACCAGAAGTGGCAGGTTCGAATCTGGCCCAGCCCTGCCCTGCCCTGCCCTGCCCTGCCCAACAATGACAACTACAACCAAAAAATAGCCAGGTGTTGTGGCAGGCGCCTGTAGTCCCAGCTACTCGGGAGGCTGAGGCAAGAGAATTGCTTAAGCCCAGAAGACGGAGGTTGCTGTGAGCTGTGACGCCACGACACTCTACCCAAGGCGATAGCTTGAGACGCTGTCTCAAAAATAAATAATAGAAAAAGAAACACACCAATGTGTGGTTAATTCTTTGAAGAGATAGATTTTATAATGTTATATAAAGAAACCATATGATTACTCTTGCCTATGTGTGTGCTTAATAATGATTTTAATATATAAATGTGCTATAAACAAAATTTATTTATATATTTTAAGAGGAAAGAGTTATAGTCAGATGAAAATATGATGCTTTATTGAAGGTCTAGAATTTCAAAATCTGTTACAAAATACGTTAAGTTGTATTTATACCTTGCCTTATGCTAAAAAGGATTGAGCATCTTGTTAGTCTGTTTCAATGATGAATTTCAGAGCAAGAAGACATATTTTGGAATCTTGCAGAAACGTGTTATGCCTATAGATGTTTTAGATAGCTCTTTTGAGGAAATTGATATCTATAAATAACTTGTACATAGTTCTTATAGCTTATCTATTTTGAAAAGTAAACCACTGGAACTTCTCTACTTTGTCTCTAAGTCCAGAAAATATGGTAGCAAAGGGTGTACAGTCTTGTATGTAGATCATTTCTCTAAGTCTCGGTATTGTTCTTACAGCCGTCAGTGGTTTTTTTTTCCTAGCATACTTTCATAGGTACAGAATTGCTTTTTGTTCACTGTGGTTTTATGATAGAGAAGGAGCTAGAATTGTGGCTCCTTAATATCTTATGAGATAAGTTATTTACAGAATAAATAATTAAGGGAGTAAACTTCAGAGAGTGTATGTGTGACAACATTTGGCTTCCCTTGTTTAACAAACTGGCATTATTTTTCATTTTAAACTTTCAAAAGAGTATCCAGTGATATTAGGAACTAAATGTTACTGATATTAGGAACTTATATTAGAAACTAAATGTTACTTAAAGTAGTTAGAATTACTTATCTTGTCCTTGATATTTTTTAACTAAATAGGAAAGATTGTTTTTATCAGTGCATAGCCATATAGTTTTTACAATGCAAATGCTAATTAGTTTTTTCTGATCTCGAATCTTTTGGCATTAATAAGTGCTAACGTGGAGCAATTCAGTTACATTTCTATTGTAAAATAATAAAATAAGCATTAAGAAACAGCATTCCTCAATATAGAAAATTTCGCAGATAGAAAAATCACTCACTAGCTACCGGAGTATTTTGATGTGGCAAAAAAAATTCATAGGATTCTACTTAGATATTTTTGATACTTCATTTTCTGTCACAATATCAACTATGAATACTGCAGGCTGAGGAAAGTTAATCCATCTCTGCTGTCTCCTTGTATTGTGGACCAAGTCATTGGCAAAGAAATTTTTGATTCTGTACTTGTTTCATCATAGAAAACAAAGCTTATAAAATGGTTAATGTTCTTAGTAGTCTGATTTATTTAAGAAATGACTTTTTGTCAGCTATTGCAGTTAAGCACTAATTTCTGATTTTTTATGGCATTAATTGGTTTGCAAGTGGAAGCATGAGAGGGTATAGATTTTTTCTTACTTTCTCTCTTCTGTGTTTCTTTCTTTTCTTGGCAGTGTCAAGCTGTCTCTCTGGGTAGGGTGCCGTGGTGTCACAGCTCACAGCAACCTCAAACTCTTGGGCTTAAGCAGTTCTCTTGCCTCAGCCTCCCAAGTAACTGGGATGACAGGTGCCTGCTGCAGTGCCCGTCTATTTTTTTGTTGTAGTTGTCATTATTGTTTGGCAGGCCTGGGCTGGGTTCAAACTCGCCAGCCTCAGTATATGTGGCCAGTGCCCTCCCCACTGAGCTATGGACACCAAGCCAAGAGGGGGTAGATGTTAAGAATTAAGAGTGCCAGCATTCTAGGAGGCCAAGGCTGGAGGAGTGCTTGAGATGAGTTCTGAGCAAGAGCCAGACCCTATCTCTACTAAAAATTTGAAAAAATAGCAAGGTGTTGTGGTAGGTGCCTATAGTTCCCGCTACTTGGGAAGCCTAAGCAGGAGGATCGCTTGAGCCGAGGAGTTAGAGGTTGCTATGAGCTAGGCTGATGCCATGGCACTCTAGCTGGGGCAACAGAGTGAGACCCTTCTGGGGATGGGGTGAAGGAACATTTTAGCTGGGCATTGTGGCTGGTGCCTATAGTCCCAGCTACTGGAGGGAGGGGGCTGATGCAAGTGGATCACTTGAACCCAGGAGTTTGTGGTTGCTGTGAGCTAGGATGACACCATAGCATGTTCTCCTGGGGCATCAGGGTGAGACTGTGTCTCAATAAAAAAAAAAAAAAAGTCTTGCTTCAGACTTCATTGTCTTAAAAAAAGAAAGAATTAGGAGTGCTCTTAGGAAGGGATATAATTTATTACACGTATCTCCACAGTAGAATAGGTGTATGTTCCCTACCTCAGTATTATTATGTGGACCCCCCTCCCATCCATCTAAACAAACATAAATGATAACGTCACCATTCAGTTTGCTCATCTATTCCCTGCCAAAGCTGTTTGCTTTGGGTTCACAGCCAATTCCTTGCTGAAATCATCTACTATCTTTCCTGCCAAAACCATGCCAAAACCAAAGTGAAAAAGCTTAACTTGTGTGGCCCTTTCCTAAACAAACAATAACCCAAGAAAACTCTGATCAGAATCAAAAGAATGAACTTATATTCATAAAGGTAAAACAACTACAGATATTAGTCTTGCCTCTAAGTGTTTTTACCACTTTTTAAAACCGTTTTTTCTTACTGAACATTTTTGTTCACATTTTAGCTTATTAGGTGTTAATATCTATATTATCCATTGTCATTATTGGTTAATCTTTCTTTGTGATTTTCAGACTTTTTAAAGTTAGGGACACTTGTTCAAATGAGCATAAGCTCAGTGTATAAACCTATAAAAAAAAAAAAAAAAAAGAGCTTCCCTGATTGATGTCAAGGTCAGGACCCACACCAACTGAGTCACCTGTGTGACTCTCAAGCTTCCCTGATAGATGTCAACGTCAGGACCCACACCAACTGAGGCACCTGTGTGACTCTTAAGCTTCCCTGATAGATGTCAACGTCAGGACCCACACCGAGGCACCTGTGTGACTCTCAAGCTTCCCTGATAGATGTCAACGTCAGGACCCACACCAACAGAGGCACCTGTGTGACTCTCAAGCCTCCCTCATTGATGTCAAGATCAGGACCCACACCAATTGAGGCACCCGTGTGACTCTCAAACCTCCCTCATTGATGTCAAGGTCAGGACCCACACCAACTGAGGCACCTATGTGATTCTCGAAAGCTGGATTTGAATGAATATTACCAACTCATCTTTCTTGCCAAAACTAATAATCATGCAATTCTCCTTTCCTCCTGGTCCCCTAAGTCTCCTAAATTCTCAAATTTTAAAAGTAAGAATAAACAGCGTGTGGGGCGCTAGTCATGCTGACCCGTAGAAGGTAACAGAGCTGTGTGTGTGTTTAATATTTCCTTTTTTGTGTGAAAAGGTTGGGTGGCAGGAATATTTTCTTTTGTTTTTAACTTGATGTGCAATTATCTAATATACTGGAAAGTACAGAGGTGCTAAATACAGTGAGTTATATTTGGAATTAAAGAAAAAATCCCATGTTCTAACATTTTTGAAAAAGCTGAATTAGTGCTCTTCCCTTTATACCAAATGCTACAGTGTATCTTTTCTTTTCTCTAATGGAAGTGAACTCAGTTTTAAACAAGTATATTATCCAAACAGATCTTTTAATTTCTGTATTAATTTATCAAGTACATTTAAAAATTTTTGTAGATAATAGTTATGGATTATTTAAACTACAAAGTTAATTTTTATGATGATTAGTAAAGTTTGTTGTTTCCCAACTGTTTTATTTTGTAAAAGGTTTAAATCATTTGAAAATAGGAAATAATATTTTAAATCCATTTTTTAAAAAGACAGTAGAATATATAACTAGCTGTGCTGTGTCTGCTTTTGTTTTTTTGAATCAAAGTTAAGCATACCTTCCCCAAAGGAAAGCCTTGGAATATTTTGCCATGAATTAAAAGACTACTTTTGCTAGATTTTATTTTTTAATTTATTGACGATGAGAACATAGTGAAAGATACCTCCTTATGGTTGAAAATTTCTTCAGGTTTTATCATTAATAGTGAGGTTCCATTTATTTTTTTCTTAATGATAATTTAGCCTAATACACCTTCCAGGATAAGCATCTGCTGCATGAGCTTAATTTCAGCATTTTAAAATCTCTTAATGATACGGTTTGGAATTAATTAGATGAAAAAAATCTCAAAAACATTTCTAGAAATACTTTGTTTAGAGTGACAGTTTTATTTTTCAGTCTTCCAGATGGCTAATACTAAGATATTAAGCTTTTATCACACAATTCCCACAAATAAAAATGTTTTGAGCATAGACACTGTCCTAGGGAGTGATACTAACATGACCAAGTCTGTTCCTGTCCTTCCAGGAACAGTTGGGCGGAAGCTACTGTAAACAAGGTCAGCAAAATTAGGATGCAGTTTGTGAATATAGTCTGAACAAAGAGAATTCCAGGGTCAGGGAAAGCCCTGAAGAGAAGATTATTTCAGCTGTGCTTTGAAGACTGAGGGGATCTCATAAGTGATGGAGGAACATTCTGGATAGACAGGTTTGGAGACATGAGAGCGAGGAGCAGTGGGGAAACAACAGACAGGCCGTGTGTCTTAGTCATGAGAATTTATATGGGATGGGGGAATCCCAGGAGATAAGACCAGCAAGATTGAGAAGGGGCTGCTGTGGGTATGCATTTTGTCATGTAGGTGGTGGGAAGCTACTGAAGGATGCTGAATTATTATTATGGTCAGGTTTTTTGGTTTAGGTCAAATGCAATGGATTAGTGAGCATGCAGTTACAAGCATGAACATCAGTTTAGGATGTTACTGTGATTATATTAATATCTGTGAGAAGGGTGAACTCTGAACTGACACAGTACAAGAAAGGAGCAGAGTGAAGAGGTAACCAGCTTTTATTTTCTTTGTTTCCTTCCTTTATGCTCTTCCTTCCTTTTCTTTGTTTCTTTCTTTTTTTCTTCTTTTTTTTTTTTTCCCAGAGTCTCATTCTGTCACCCTGGGTCGAGTGCCGTGGCATCACAGCTCACAGCAACCTCAGACTCTTGGGCTTAAGCGATTCTCTTGCCTCGGCCTCTGAGTAGCTGGGACTACAGGCACCCGCCACAACGCCCAGCTATTTTTTGGTTGTAGTTGTCATTGTTGTTTGGCAGGCCTGGGTTGCATTCGAACCCTCCAGCTCTGGTATATGTGGCTGGTGCCCCAGCCGCTGAGCTGCAGGTGCTGAGCCGAGGTCACTAGCTTTTTATTTAGTGTCCACTGTACCTGCTAGTACTCTTTCTAGCTCTTTCCTCATTTATTTGTTAAAGAAATTCTGAGGCAAGAACAATCTATTTAAAAATTGGTCACCTGCTCTATGTCCATTGATCTTAATCTGTGGTAGGTGTTAATAATAATCTTTATAGCAACTCTACAATGTAGGTGGTGGTTATCTTTGTTTTAGAGATGAGACTGTGGCTCATAGGAAGTCCTGAACTAGCTGCAGGGCCCACAGTCATTGGTACTCAGGTCTAATTTTAGAATTCAGCATCTTTTTCACTCTTGTCAATAAAGTGTAATGGGCAGCCCAGGAGGAACAGAATGTTTGTTTGTTTGTTTGTTTGTTTTTTGAGACAGAGCCTCAAGCTGTCACCCTGGGTAGAGTGCTATGGCATCACAGCTCACAGCAACCTCCAGCTCCTGGGCTCAAGCAATTCTTTTGCCTCTGCCTCCCAAGGAGCTGGGACTATAGGCGCACGCCACAGTGCCCAGCTATTTTTTGGTTGCAGCCAACATTGCTTGGCGGGCCCAGGCTGGATTCGAACCCACCAGCTCAGGTATGTAGCTGATGCCTTAAACGCTTGAGCCACAGGTGCTGAGCCAGGAACAGAATGGTTTTTTAACGTAATGACCAGTTATATGAGTTTTGGCCACTGATAAAGATGGTACTGCTAACCCAGGGTAGAGAGGAGGATGGTGGGAAGCTGCTTTAAAGGAGATTTTTCTGCAGTGGATGACAAATTTGGTTATGGGCCGGACGCAACAGCTCATGCCTGGAATCCTAGCACTTTGGGAGGTCAAGACGGAAGGATTGCTGGAGATGAGAAGTTGGGGGCTAGCCTAAATAAGATGACCCCAACTCTACCCAAAAAAAAAAAAAAAAAAAAGAAAAAGAAAAATTACAGCCAGACAACAGTGGCTCGTGCCTGTAATCCTAGCACTATGAGAGGCTGAGGTGGGTGGATTGCCTGAAGTCACAGGTTCGAGACCAGAATGAGCCAAAGTGAGACCTCATCTCTAAAAATAGCTAGGTGTTGTGGTGGGTACCTGTAGTCCCAGCTACTTGGGAGGCTGAAGCAAGAGAATCGCTTGAATTCAAGATTTTCAGATTGCTGTGAGCTATGATGCCACAGCACTCTACCGAGGGTGAAAAAGTGAGATTCTGCCTCCCCCCCCCCCAAAAAAAAAAAAAAAAAAAACGAACGAAAGACAAATAGCTGGCTGTGGTGGGTGGCATGGGCTGTCGTCCCTGTTACTTTGAACGCTGAGCCCGGAGTATCATTTG
>CAUYPK010067858.1:0-15811 GCA_963574355.1 Loris lydekkerianus | reverse complement strand
AAGAGGTGAAAGACACCTACTTTTTTAAGATTTTTATATACACCATTCAGAAATATTCTTATTAATAGTAATACTAACTGGCATATTATAACAAAAGAAATGTTACACCTGTGGGGCATCTTACAAGGGTATATGTGAAACTTAGTAAATGTGGAATGTAAATGTCTTGGCACAGTAACTGGGAAAATGCCAGGAAGGCTATTGTGATGAAAATGTGTCAAATGGTCTGTGAAGCTAGTGTATGATGCCCCATGATCATATCAATGTATGCAGCTATGATTTAATAAAAAAAAAAAGAAAGAAAGAAATGTATAAGATACATACCTATTAATTAATAAATATGGTAAGACATTCTTGATACTCAAGTTATTCTCAAATCCTTAGTTTGGGAAAATATTCCCATATTACCTCCAAATTCTTTTTTTAGACACAATGAGTCAAATTCCTGGAAAAGGGGACATTGATTAGAAATGTGTTTCTTGTGCAACCTCAGGCTTGGGCAGGAAGTAATGGAAATGTACGCCAGGGGAGGAGGTTTGGGTCTTAGGCGAAAGAAAGGCACAGAACGTTATATTAAGAATAGCTGAAAAGAGTTATGTAAGAGGTACAAATGAGAGGAACTGGAGGCAACAGGAAAGTTCTTGGATTGAGTACAGTGAAGTGCAACTGAGGAAGCTGGAGTAACACCTAAAAACCTCATCAGCTTCTGATTATGCATTGCTCAACCAGCTTAACTGCTACTTTCCTTGAACGTTACTCTGTATCTGTCAGTTATTTGATTCATTGAAAAGAATGGATGCTAGACATTTTGGTTTGGAATTTTGGAATGAGTTAGCACACTGAGCAGTCCTGTGAATGAGGATTGTGTGGCCCAGGAGCTGAAAACTGGTATTGGCAATGTGGAGTTGGAGGTGGTAGTGGGGTTGAAAATAAAGAGGGAGATGAAGGTGCGCACAGGTTGAAGAAGAGAAATTGCTACAGGAATGAGGGGGGCGTGACGGACCTGATCAATGTTAACTATGGGAAAACAGGACTAGGTAGACCTCTGATTGAAAGGATTGAACCAAGAATATATATTGGCCAAGAATATAGGACAGATTCTGGTTCCAAAACAGAAGAGGCTAGGCTGAGCTGCTCATTGTTGCTAAGAGCAGGGCTTCAGACCTAGAAGGGAAAAATCGTGGGTCATATTGCTGCTGACTGGGCACCAGACGCTAACTTCACATCTACCAGGCACTGAACTTATACCACGTGAGTAATTCGGCCTCCACTAGCTGGAAGGCTGCATAAACCCCCTCTGTTAAGTCAGGATTAGTTCAAGACATGGGCATGCTGAGCTAGAAAGTTGTGAAAGCAAGGCAGGCATTTGGGAAGTGTGTGCATGTGCTTTGTATGAGTATACATTTGGTGTGGGGTGTGTGTGTGTTTATTCATCCTTGGACTGTTCCAGGAACAACATAATCATGATATCTCTAATACCTGTTTCTCATTAAGGGGAAACTTTATTCAGCAGTAATACTCTACAACATGATTATCTCATATTTATTCAGGGTGGCCATAAAGTTCGTGTGCAATTAAAAATAGTGTGTAATCAGGCGGCGCCTGTGGCTCAAAGAAGTAGGGCGCCAGCCTCATGTGCTGGAGGTGGTGGGTTCAAACCCAGCCCCCGCCAAAAACTGCAAAAAAAAAAAACACCAAAACCAGTAGTGTGTAATTTAAAATTGCACATGAACTTTATGGCCACCCCATATGTTTACATACACATACATATTTCTATTTGCAGGGTCATTTATTAAATTTTTTCTCTGATATTCAACTAACTAATCTTAGGCTATATATGTGTGTGTGTATGTGTGTGTGTGTGTACATGTGTATTACTCTGCAACACGATTACATATGTGTATACTCCCATATACACATGTATATAGCCTAAGATTAAGGATTATTCTTAACAAGTGCAACCAGAAACCATTTGTAATTGCATTTTCTTCTGTTGAAGCAGATGGCAATAGATAGGGTTAAGATAATAACAAAAATGAAAGCAAAATATGAACACATTTGTGTAAAACGCCTTTCAAATATTTAAAATGGAACTATTCACTATTTCTGAGAATAATTGATTGAACACTCTCATAGGAAGAATTTGAACCTAACTTTAAGTTAAATTCTCTTGAACATCTAAACAAAATGTGGCATAGATCTCACATAGAACATATATTTTCAAGGACTATCGATGTTGGAGCAAAGTAGGTCTTTCACGGACATGAATTAATTTTTCTTTCTTCTGTATGCTTCACAATATAGAAGTCAGCATCTGTTAATCCTTCTATTTAAGCAAATATCCTCGTGGAAGGCTAATAAGACAGAGATGGAGAAAGATGTATACTGTGTACAAAAGAAAGGGAGAGACCAAGCATGAAGGAAGAGACAGAGGCCCCGAGAGGGAAACCAGAGAGGAAAAAAAGAATTCACAAGCTCAGACTGTTAAGAAAAATTTCCATTGGCAGTTTGTTTATTAAATATTTTGTGTGACATTGAGATATCAGTAAACCAAGAGACTTCTAGTCAGCAGCATTAACGGTTCCGCTCTTACAGACATACCCTCCTCCTACATATTGTTAGAGGGACAAAAAATCAGAGCTCCTTCATGGTTTTCTATGGAAACATTTATTTTAGGAAACTAACACTTACAAAATTGCACTGGTAGGAAACCGAAGAATAAACTATGTTAGCTCTCCTCTGTTCCTTGCTGTTTCAAAAACGAAATTTCAAGGGCAAAAAGAAGGAACAGATGAACTTTTAAGAACAAAGCATTTTCCTATCATTGATACATATTAATATGCAGCTCAGGCTTCTAGGCCACTTTGGGTTAGAGACTAGTTTCTCTAAAATGAAGTATTCACCGCCTTCTGGGAAATACAAGAATAAAGCAAACAGCTAGGCAGCTATTAGAGACAGTAATACCGTGCAACAAAGTTGTATGTCCCACCCATCCACCCACCACCGTCCATACCATCATCAAAGTTAACCCAGGGCCAGAGACATCGCTAAGTTATAAGAAATTGTCAAGCAACTGAGCATGTTAGGAAATCATATGGTCCGTCTCCTAGCTTCTGTCTAACACATAATCTCATTTCAGAAATCCAAGATTCTCATTTCTAGGAGACCATCTTTAAGGGAACATCTATGACTTAATAAAATGAACAAAGACCTGGATGGAATTCAGTGGTTATGAGTTTGTGAAGTGGGGCAGGCTTATTTCTCTCCTCTGCACATCAGTGTCTTCATTTGTGAAAGGAGAGATAATAATCACATGCTGATGTGCTTCATTACAGCAGTCATAAATGTCAAAGGAGATTATTTACACTTTTGGACTATCCTCTGTCCACACTAGTTAAAGGGGGCTCCTATTTTCTCCAACATACTTCACTTTTGTAATGTAAATTCACAGAAATCAAATAACTCATTTTTCAATCATTTGAAAATAGTTATTGCCAATTCTTAGGATATGAAAGCTCCTGTCCCCAGTGAATATTCTGTCTGCAGTCCTCCTCTGACAGCTGGGCTGGTCCCACGTAAAGGGGATAAGCAACAAACATCATTCTAGGTCTGACATGTGAGTGCTAAATTGGCCAGTACAGACAACTCACCAGGTTACCAAATCCAACTCCACTGAAAAGTCTCACTAGGAGCCTGGGGCAAGTACTTGTCCTCCATTATTTCCTCCTTTAGTTTACAAGTCTCAGCTCAAAGCACCCTCTGCAAGCAGAACCTTTTTACCATGAAAATAATGCTTAAAACCTAAGCCAAATTCAGAGTTGATTGTGTCACAGGAAAACTCCACACACTTATCTCCTGAATCTGTCTGACAGCTCTGGATCCCTGGATTTGGCCATTATAAAACATCAGCCTCATGTTCTTCATCTTTCACTGACAGATTGAACATAAAATGAACCTCTGCACATCTGTGAAACATGTTCAAAGACAACGACTCTAACCATTATTCAATGACTCTCTATGCAAAGATCTACCAGAAAGTGATCATTCTGCTCTCAAACCTGACAAAGCATGTGTCTTCCCATGAATAGAGACGATTGTTCTTCCTATTAGAAGGAAATAATCCATCCAATTGTGATTTTTCTCCTTCTCCTGTGCTACTGGGAAACCCAAAGTGAAGTCCCTGCTGCTCTCTTAAGTTCTTATTGCTACTGTACCTTTCTCTGCCTGAATTTGATACTTTTGTCATTTTCCTTACTATATAGTGCAACTGTGTTATTTATGGTGTATTTGGAAAGACAAATATGTATCTTGATATAGATGCAGAAAATAATGAAGGTTTCTGACACAAATAACCAAAATGATAGTTTGGAGATTCTTCTGTCTATGATGGCTAATGTCTAAGAAGTTAAAGTGAAAAAGCTAGATGGCATTCCAGCATCCCGTCCAGGCCACCCTCCATAATGACTACATTTCAGTCATTGATACACTTGCATATTCCCTAACTGACCAGGTTATTCACAGTGAGATACCCTTACCCTACTTTTCTCTCCCCTCCCCAGTGCTCTCATCCTCGACCAATGAGGCAAATCAACCCTTACTCTTCCGATTGTAATCTAGATCAGACATCTAGGAAAGATCTAGGACTGTCCCAGACAGATGGAATATTTTCAATTTTTGTTTTTAAATCCCCTTAGGCCCTTATTGCATTTTTAAATTCTTTTAGGATGTTTTCAATGTTTCACATGTCTGTTTGCCTGCCTTTTTTCCTCCCCTAGACAAGAAAATCCTGGAAGACATGAACTATATCTTGTGTCTCTTATCTTCAAAGATTAGTGCAGATCCAGACACAGGGTAGGGTCACAGTAAATATGTATATTAGGACTGACTACATTAATGAATAAACAAACAAATGAATAGGGCACTACATTAATACCAAGTTCAAAGTAAGGAAAAAGCAAAACAATGATAAAAGGCTTATAGCACACTCCAGGGATAAATACGGAGCAAATTTAATTACCAGTAATAAGTGAAAAAACATTTATCTTTAGAGATTTCCCTACCAAAGGGAAAATACATTTCCAGTGAAATAAATTATTATTCCAAGAAAGCTCCCCTGAAAAGACAAGCATGAGTAAAGGTTCCTCTTAATAGCAGTGGGAAGGAAGTGATGTTAACGTGCACAGAAGCTTTGCTGTGTTCCAAGAAATGGGCCAACTTTCCACATGTGAACTCGTTCAATCCTCACTTCAGTCCAAAAAACAAAATGAAAAGTGAGGCCATAAAAAGAATTTGAAGAGCATTTGCAGAAACATAAATGGAACTGGAGGTCACTATGTTAAGTGAAATAAGCCAGACACAGAAAGACTAATTTTTCATGCTCTCATTCACTTGAGGGAAATAAAAATAAAAATAAAAATAATGTTGATCTCCTGGAGCAGAAAGATGGATACCAGAGGCTGGGAAGGGTGTGGAGGTAGGAAGTGGGAAGGAAGATAAATTGATCAATGGCTACAAACATTAGATAGAAGGTGTGAGTCCTGTGTTTGATAGCAGAATTGGGTGACTATAGTCAGCAACGATGTATTATACATTTGAAAGTAGTTAGAAGTGAGAACTCTAAATGTTCCTACTACACAGAAATGATAAATACTGAAGGTGATAAACACCTCATATACCTTGACATGATCATTACACATTCTGTGCTCAACAAAATCACATATACCTTATAATTATGTAAACTATTATGTATCAATTAAAAGGTAAATCTAAGCAAAAAAGTCATGTGATGTTATTATCAGTATCAACATTTCAAAATTGTGCTAATGGTTGGCCCCTGAATCTTGAAACTTGCACAATTTCCACATAATATCATCTACTACACTATCATCCATGTTATCATTATTCCTGGTATATTTCCCATGTCCAAAAGTAATGTGGAAAAGTTATTATTTCTTCAATAACAAAGTGTCTCTAGACACTGCTAAAATCCCTATTACTTTACTTAGAAGCTTCAGATAGCTATAGTGCCAGGCTAATAACATATTCAGAAATCAAATTTGAAAAAACAAGAGCAAAAACAGATGTTATCTGCTGAAGAGATTCAGCAGCAGGTGAGAAGGCTAAATAGTGACCGAGACCCTGATCTATGGATCAGTAGAAGCGCCTTTAGTCAGAGTCCCTTGGCCATATTTATCTATTCTTTAGCTATCTTAATTATAGCACTTAAATTAACAACTTTTCATCCATTAAACAAATATTTAATGTGCATCTGTTACATACCAGACCCTGAACACATAAGAGGAAAACATGGCCAAACATCCCGGCCTACATGTAGCTTAATCCTCCTTATACTTGAACCAGTTTGTGCATTATTTCATTTTGGAGTTTAGGTAAAATTTCTAGAAAATTCATTCAGTCTGATTCAATCATCCATTAATAAGCAATCAGTACTTAATAAATGGTAAACATAATAAATAAGATACTAGAGTAATAGCATTAATAAATAGGCTATTCAGGATTGTTCAGATGGAAAAGCCATTGAGTCAGAGGAGACAGCTCCAGAGCAGGCCCTATGGCAGGAGGATTCCTGGTACAGTGGGAAATAGCAAGGAGGACAGGGCGGCTGAGAGAGCATGTGGCAGGAGAGGAAGTTAAAGAAGTATCAGGACTTGGGAGAGGACCTTGGGGCTGGGAGCCTTCCTGATGACTCTGGCTTTGACTAAGTAAGATTGGGACCCAGTGGAGCATTCTGAATAAAGAAGCGTCATAACTTGATTTCTACTTTTAAAAGTTCTCCCTGGATGTTCATTTGAGAAGAGACTACATACAGGTGCCAAAAAAGAGGCCTGGAAATGTTACTGTAGTTATCCAGAAGAGAATTAACAATGTCTCACACCAGAAGAGTATTGGTAGAGGAGGTAAAAAATGGACCACTTATAGACATATTCTGGATATTTGGAAGGATTGGATACAGATTGAGAGAGAAAGTGACTTCAAGCATTTTGGGCCTGAGCAGCTTGAAGAATGGCATTGTCATAACCTAAGAGAAGGAAAGTCTGAGGGCCAGGAAAAAGATGTGAAATTTTGTGTTTGAAAGGTTTTCAAACCTCCAAATAGAGGGTATGTGAGCATACAAGTGTACAATTTGAAGAAAGAGAAGGCTGAGTTTGGATGTTTGGGGGTTGCCAGCATCTAAATTCTTTGACCTACTATCACCTAAGATATGTCAATTAATAGAGAAAAAACGTCTTCCCAGGATTGGACTCTGGGGCACTGTAACCTTAAGAAGAAGAATCACAATAAAGACACAGAAAGAGTTGCCACTCTCATTGGTGAAAAGAGAATGAAAGAGAAGACATGATAGAGAAAGAGAGAGTTCTGGAAGTCAAGTGAAAAATGTACATCAAATCAAGGTGGAGGGAGTGAGGAATTGGGCATGTCAGCTTTTGGATGAAAATCAATCCTTGGATTGGCCATGAAGGAAGTAGGTATTAGTGATGTTAATGAAAGCAATGAGTATGTGAGTATGTGCAGGTATAGCAACTGGTGTGTGTGTGGGGGGGGGGGGTGTTATTGTGTGACTTAAGTGAATCAAGAACCAGTGGGAAGAGAGCAGTTATAGGCATAGACTTAACTCTTTTGAGAAGTCCTACTATAACGGGTAACAAAAAAATGTGGCAGTAGTTGGTGGTTCGTGTTAATTTGACCTCCCAGAAAGAGATACAAAGACAGGATGAAAAGTGAAACAAACTCATTTGGAGTAACATCTATGAAATAGAAAAAGTCAAGGAAGTAGAAGTAGACAGAAAAAACCTTCAGGCCATGATGTGTGTCTGAGACCTATGAAAAGAGAGGGGAAGAAAGCGGGACTCGGGCAGCACCTGTGGCTCAAGGAGTAGGGTACCAGCCCCATATACTGGAGGTGGCGGGTTCAAACCCAGCCCCAGCCAAAAACTGAAAAAAAAAAAAAAAAGAAAGAAAGAAAGAAAGAAAGAAAAAAAAAGAAAGCGGGACTGGAATGAAGTGCAGCTTTGAAAGTCCCACCTAGCCCATCAGAGAGCTCTGGTGAAATACTTGTCTATACAGGAGTCTCACATAGTGTAGAAATGGCCAGGCATTACCACCCCCACAACACTAAGTCAACATCAAGTCTGCCCCAGGTGAGTAGAGACTTGCCTCAAACAACTGAGGAAGCTTTTTCTTTTCAGAGTCTCCCTCTGTTGTCCTGGGTAGAGTGCAGTGGCATCAACCCAGCTCACAGTAATCTCAAACTCTGCTTCAACTTCCCAAATAGCTGAGAAGACTACAGGCACTCACCATGACACCCAGCTAATTTTTTTACTTTATTAGTGATGGGGTCTCACTCTTGCTCATGCTGGTTTCAAACTCCTGAGCTCAAAGACACTGCCTCCCAGAGTGCTAGGATTGCAGTTGTGAGCCGCTGTACCTGGCCAGCAAGTTCTTTCTCAAAGGAAGATCCAAGATATGCACCTTCATGGCTGCTGTTTAGGGCAAACAAAGTCAAGGGAAATTTTTGAAAAGAAAAGATAAAGTATTTGAAAAATAAAAGGTCTCTCTGGGATTTTACTCATCAAGTCCTCACAGTCTTGAGAACTCTGAGCTCCATTGGCCCATCAGGACTGCCGCCTTCTTTGTCATGGGTTCTCTTTGCCCCACATAACAATTTGAAAAACATGTCCCCAGAGAAACAGTTGGAGTGAATGAGACATCACCTGCTTTGCCTCCCTTCCCTCAATCACTGTAACCCCTCAAGTTTGCCTTCAGAAGATATATGTCTTTTTTTTATTTCTAATTAACTTTTTGTTGTATAAATATAAGATGCACAACATGATGTTTTGATATAGATATTCACAGTGAAATGATTACCAGAATCAAGCAAATCAGCATATCATTAGATCACATAATTATCTTTCCTTTTTCTTTTTTTCTTGTGATAAGAGTACCTAAAATGTACTCTTAGCAAATGTTGAATATATAATACAGTACTGTTAACTAACATCCCCATGTGGTAAATTAGATCTCTAAGCTTATTTACCCTATGTAGCTACAACTTTGGACCTCTGTACGTTTCCCCTACCTTTCCACTTCTGGTAACCACCATTCTACTCTCTTCTTTGTACTCAGTTTTAATTTTAGACTCTACAAAGATTAAAGTCCAGTAGTATTTTTCTTTCTGTGTCTGGCTTATTTCACTTATCATAATGTAAGTGAAATTATGATAAGACATAGGTAAGACATCCTTTTTTAAGGGTAAATAATATCTCAATATGTGTGTATTTCACAATTTCCTTATCAATTCATCTGGATGGACATCTCTGATGGATACTCAGTTTTCATATTTTGGCTATCATAAATAATGCTGCAATGCACATGTAGTACAGATATCTTTATAAGATGATTTATTTCTTTTGGGTATATACCCAGAAGGATTTCTGGGTTGTAAGATAGTTATATTTTTTAATTTCTGTAAGAACCTCCATCATATTTTCTACAATGTATGTACTAATCCCACCAGTAGTTTACAAATTTTCTTTGGTTCACACCTTTACAAACACTTCTCTTGTCTTTTTATATCAGTCATCCAAACAGGTGTGAGATAATAGCTCTGGTGTTTTGATTTCCATTTCCTGATGATTAGTGATGTTGAGCCCTTTTTCATATACCTAATGGTCATTGTTATTTCTTCTTTGGAGAAATGTCTATCTATATCCTTTTTCAATGTTTAATCAGGTTTTTTTCTTATTATTGAGTGGTTTACGTTTCTTATATATTTTGGATATTAACCCATTTATCTGACATAGTTCACAAATATTTTCTCCCTCTGTGTAGGCTGACTTTTGATTTTGTTGATGGTTTCCTTTGCTATATAGATTCTTTTTAGTTTGATGTAGTCACATTTGTATATTTTGTATATTTTTGCTTTTATTGCCTGTGGTTTTTGTGTCCTATCTAAAAAGTCATTAGTAAGATTAATGTGCATGAGTTTCTCCTTAAGTTTTCTTCCAGGAGTCTTACAGTTTCAGTCTTACAATTCAGTCTTTATTTTGAGTTGAATTTTATTTATAGTGTTAGATAAAGTTCTGATTTCATTCTTTTGTATATGATGATATCCATTTTTCCAGCACCATTTACTGGTTCTTTATTGTATCTTCTTGGTGCAACTGTCAACTATTACTGACCGAACAGGCTTAGGTCTATTTCTAGGCTGTCTATTCTGTTCTATTGGTTTTATCCCTGTTTTTATGCCCATCTCAGGTTATTTTGATTACTATAGATCTGTAATACAACTTGAAATAAGAGACTGTGGTGCCTTCAACATTGTCTTTTTTTCCTCAGGGTTTCTTGGTTATTCAACTTATTTTGGAGTTCCATATTAATTTTAGAATTGTTTTTCTATTTATGTGGAAAATGTCATTGGGATTTTCATATGGATTAAAAATTCTACATTCACCAACATATCAAAAGATTATACATCATGACCAAGTGGATTTTATCCCTGGAATGCAATGTTGGTTTAACACATGTAAATCAATTAAAATGATATACAACATTAACAGAATAAATGATAAAAATCATATAAATATTTCCATGGATTCAGAAAAAGAATTAGATAAAATTAAACATCTTTATTATAAAAACTCCCACAAATTAAATATAAAAAATTATACCTCAAAACAATAAAAACCAGATATGATAAGCCACAGGTAACATTATAGTCAATGGTGAAAAGTTGAAAGATTTTCCTCTGAGGTCAGGAAAAAGACAAGAATTTCCATCACTCTTGACACTTCTATTCTGCATAATACTAGAAGTACTAGCAAAAACAATCAGGTAAGAAATAAAGGCCATCCAAAGGGATTTATGTAATGCAAAACATATGTACTCCCTTAATAATTTGAAATAAAAAATAATTTTAAAAAGTCAGCCAAATTGGAAAGAAGTAAAACTATCCCTATTTATAGATTAAATAGTTCTTTTTGTATAGTTAATGCTATTTCAGAAATTGACATAGGCCTGTTCAACATTTCCACTTCATTCTGGCTAAGTCTTGGTAAGTGGCGTGCTTCCAGGTATTGGTTGATTTCTTCCCTTCCTTTTTCTTGTTCTATTTTCTTTCAGACTTGGATGTGAACTTGATGGTTGAAGATATAGAAGTCATCTGGAAGCCCACACACTAAGGAAGGTAGAGTGGAAAAAATCTGAGTCCTGATAACATTACAGCCTCACTGAATGATTCCTAGACTTTGAATGAAAAAAGAGATCACTTCCTTGCTAAAGTCATTTTTAAAAGTAAATTTTGTGCTAACAGCTGAGTACATTACTGATATAAATATTAATAAATAATAGTTACATATCTTATGGTTCAAATTTTATGAATTAAAAGCTCTTTCTCTTAGTTCTTGTCAGCTTGGTACTGGATCCCTTCCAAATTTTATGACCTTTTTATATAAATCTCACTATGGTTAAAACACGCACACAATTATGCACCAAAAATGCCATGTCCCCAGCATATGACAGCATTGGTGCTGCACCCCAATTAGTTTAACTAAATTATGGGGGGATGATGATATTGTGAGAGCTCCTACTGTACTCCAGCCAATTTGTGCATTTTCCTAGAATATTTTAGATGTTGTTATCACTCAAACACCTGGTTCTATATAGGAAGGAAAATAAGCTATAAACAAGTGAGGACAGAAAATCTACTAAATTAAAAATGGATATGCATAATCCTTAACTATAAACTAGAAATCATAGCCTTCAAATTTGGATGCCTGGATGTCTAGTTATAACCCAGTTTCTAAGGTAGTGGTAAGTGCCCAGACTCAGAGAAGTAAAAACAATTTCTCTTCTTTTCACTATTTGCTTTTTTGCAGAATGAAAAAAAGCAATATTGCAAAGGGTACATTCTTATCTCCTTTCTTTGTTTTTCAGGAAACTCAGTTGTGACTGACTTTATATTGCCAGTTTCAGCAAAAACATCTATTAAGCTTCTTTACTCAAAAACCACAGATGTATAAATTTGTAGGTAGTACGGGGGAAAAAAGTTTGATATTAAATATAACTTTACATGATCTACACACTGATAATTGTTGATTTTTTGAAATGATGACTCAATGGATAGAAGTGAGAGGTTGGAAGAACAACTCAGAGTTTCTAACATGAAGAATTTAAGGCAGCACACAATATAAAAACTCAATTCAATTCAAGTTAGGGGAAGGGGAGAAAAAGGGAGCAGTATTGGTGTACTCTTACCTAAAGTGCACAACGTAAGGGTGTGTGACACACCTCCTGGGTGAGGGGCACAAATACAACAGGAACCTTACCTAACAAATGCAAATATTGTAACCTAATTGTTTATACCTTCATATTAATCTGAAATTTTTAAAAAAAATTTAAATTTTAGGGCTAATTCATAGAATAAATATCACATTTCAATGTCCTTTTCTTACTTTAAAGACTGTTCACAGAAGATTATCTCTTCACTTCTTTCTTGTGATCCAAACTTCAGGTTCTTGATGACAGCCCTTGTATAGCAATAGAGTATTTTATTTATTACTATTCCAAGGTTGAGTTGTTGTCTGATTATCATGAAAGAGGTCATCAAAGTAGGAGACAAGACCATTTTCTCATAGGTCACACACAGCAATTTTGGAAGATTGTGTTGCATGTGTGTGATGCTTGAGAAGGAGAGTTAATGAAACACACAAAGGTGCTGACAAAACAATATGAATACGAATAAAGGAGAAGAGCTTTTAGCAGTTCCATAGGCAGAAAAAATATGCAAGGTCAGAGAGAAATCTAAAAAGTATGTTCCTAGAAATATTTCCGCATTGGATAAAAATGCTATCCTTCCCCTTAAAATCCTACAATGATGTTGACATTGACAGTACTCTTTAAAGCATATAGTAATGACAGGTATTTTTTGAATACAAGATCAATCATTAAGTGACTGGGATTATACTAGTCTTATTTTGGGGGTCACTATGAAGGTTGTATGAACATAGACACAGTACTTGGGTTATGCTGTGAAGAAAGCACTAACTACAATTCAAGCCCAGGAGTGCCCAACCACCATGCCAACTCAAGTAGCAGACTGGTGTCTGATGTTAAGGAGTCACAAGGCACCAGACATATATTGTGATGATTCTTAGAATACCACTTTAAACCCAGAGGAACAATTTGTGGAAGAATACAGTTTTAAGTTATATGTTCTAGGCAGAAAGCTGGATATAGGAGGCATTATATAATTTTGGAAGTCTACAATCTTGCTCATAAATTTACCTCCTAGAAATTGGCTCTGAACATAGATTTAATGGTTTTCAGTTTCTTGAGATTTTAGTTTAGTTTGTTTTGTTTTTCTAGAAGAACTGAAGGAGTAAGTGCCGATATCCTGGGAGCAGATCCAGATGAGAAAAAACTAGCATAGAAACTCTAGCAGTATGAAAACGCAGGCTATTTCAGTACCCACAAAGGATCACAGTAACTCCCCAGTAATGGACTCAAACCAAAAGGAATTTTTTTTGAAATTTCAGATATAGAATTCAAAATATGGATCACAAGTGAGCTCAATGGTATCCAGGAGAAAGACAAAAACCAACACATACACACTAAAAAAAAAAAAAAAAAAAATTCAGGATATGAATGAAAAATTCACTACAGAGATAGATACTTTAAAAAACTAACAGAACTTCTGGAAATCAGAGTCACTTGGGGAATTTCAAAATATAGTGGAAAGTTTTAACAGAAGACTAGACCAAGTAGAAGAAATGATTTCAGATCTTGAAAAAATGAATAACGTTTTCAAGCAATATGGGACTATGTAAAAGTCCCAAACATAAGAATCATAGGTATCTCTGAGAAAGAAAAAGAAAAAAGAAAAAAAATCATTAAAATTTTGAGGAAATAGGCTTGGCACAGTGATTATGGTGCTGACCACATATACCCAGGTGGACAGGTTCAAACCCATCCTGGGCCTGGTAAACAACAATGACAACTGCAACATCAACAACTACCAAAAAAAAAAAAAAAAAAAAAAAAATAGTTGGGGATGGGTCCCATAACTCAGTGGGTAGGGCACCAGCCACATACAACAAGGGTGGCAGATTCAAACCAGGCCTCAGCCAGCTAAAAAACAACAATGACAACTGCAACAACAACAAAAATACCTGGGCATTGTGGCAGGCGCTTGTAGTCCCAGTTACTTGTGAAGCTGAGGCAAAAGATTCACTTAAGTCCAAAGAGTTTGAGGTTTCTGTGGGCTGAGATGCCCAGCACTCTACCAGGGGTGACAGAGGGAGACACTACCTCAAAAAAAAGGGGAGGGGGGAAGAAACAAGATGGCTGACTGAAGCCAGCTTTCCACAGAGGTTCCCGTCCAGAATGAGAGTTAAAGAACAGAAATGTAGCAAGTAGCCTGGTGGACTAGAGCTGCACCAAGACAGAAGGTTGAAGAATTCACACCAACACCACTGAGATGAGCTGTGACCCCAAGGATACAAACAAAAGGTACAAAATCCATCGCCAAGTGGAAGGAAGTCCCCTTCCCCATGAGAACAGCTCAGAGTGCCCCACAAACAAGCAAGCAGAGTTCAAAGGTCCTCCCACTATACTCCATGAGAGAGACCCTCTAAAAACTGGACCTACTTCCCCTACTAGGGTGCCACGGCATTCTCCTGCCAGGCATAAAACTGTATAAAACTGTATTTATTCACTACCTGCAATTCTGAGCTCCCAGCACTCCACTCCACTCTCACTCTGAGGTCTAGAGGCCTGTCCCCCAGGAGTCCAGATTCTTGGGTGTTTTCTCAAGACATATGAACAGGGCCTGTACTGCTGCTGGTCAGTGCTGATTCTGTGGCACGGGAGAGAAGAGAGCACAGTCAGCTGAGAGGGAATCACACTGGAGTGGTGGTGCCACGAGGCGCAGAGCAGCAGCAGTTTTTTGGCAACAATAGGGCTGACTCTCAGATATTCCGAAGCTACACCCTCTGTCTCCCTGGGCAACCAGAGGAGGCTGGGCATTTTCCCAGGTGGCAACCACTGCCGAACAAATCTGGGACAGAAATGAAGTACCCATGAATAAAGAGTTTGCTTGAGGCAGTACTGGCCTGGGTAGAGTGTAGGGACTAGAAAACGCACACGCAGAGCTGGGAAATTCACAGATTTTATTTATGATGGAGAAATTAAATACTTTAATAACATTCATATATGGAAGAAATTTGCCATAACCAAACCAGCTATTCAGGACAGTCTCAGACCTATTTTTTATAAGACCAGTCCAATCCTCTACCACAAAAGTAAACTCACTCAGATACTTTTGATCAAACTCCAACTTCCACAGTGGTGAAAGGATTAAAAATGTCCACTGGACGTTCAAAAATCTGGATACCCAAACTTTTACCAGACTTACCAATACTCTCCATTAATGTGAACGATTTAAACTGTCCTCTAAAGAGACATAGGTCACCTGACTGGATACAAAAACTCAGGCCAGACACTTGCTGAATACAAGAGTCACATCTTACCTTAAAAGATAAATATAGATTCAGGGTGAAAGGATGGTCGTCCATATTTCAGGCAAATGGTAATTAGAAAAAAGCAGGTGTTGCAATTCTATTTGAAGACACAAGAGGTTTTAAACCAACAAGAGTAAGGAAGGATAAGAATGGTCACTTCATATTTGTTAAGGGTAATACTCAATATGATGAGATTTCAATTATTAATATCTATGCACCCAACCAGAATGCACCTCAATTTATAAGAGAAACTCTAACAGACATGAGCAACTTGA
>CAUYPK010067856.1:0-18499 GCA_963574355.1 Loris lydekkerianus | reverse complement strand
TCTATTTGCTTTACTTAGTGTGTTCTTGGCAGTGCAGAAGCTTTTTAATTTGATCAGATCCCAGTAATGTATTTTTGATGTTGCTTCAATTGCCCAGGGTGTCTTCCTCATGAAGTATTCTCCCAGGCCAATTTTCTCAAGCGTTTCCCCTGCACTCTCTCTTAGAGTATTTATAGTTTCATGTCTTAAGTTTAAGTCCTTTAACCAGTGAGAGTCAATTTTTGTTAGAGGAGAAAGGTGTGGGTCCAGTTTCAGTCTTTTACAAGTTGCCAGCCAATTCATCCAGCACCATTTATTGAATAGGGAATCTTTCCCCCAATTTATATTTTTAATAGGCTTATCGAAAATCAAATGACGATAAGTGTCTGGGTTCACCTCTTGGTCTTCAATTCTGTTCCATACATCTACCTCTCTATTTTTGTGCCAGTACCATGCTGTTTTGCTCACTATCAATTTATAATATAGTCTGAAGTCTGGAAGTGTGATTCCTCCCGATTTGTTCTTATTTCTGAGTAATGTCTTGGCTATTTGAGTTTTTTTCTGTTTCCATATAAAAAGAAGTACTAATTTTTCCAGGTCTTTAAAATATGAGAGAGGTGCTTTAATAAGGATCGTGTTAAATCTGTATATTGCTCTAGGTAGTATAGACATTTTAACAATGTTGATTCTTCCCAGCAATGAGCATGGCATATTTTTCCATTTGTTAACATCTTCAGCTATTTCTTTTCTCAGAGTTACATAGTTCTCTTTATAGAGATCTTTCACGTCCTTAGTTAGATACACTCCCAGATATTTCATTTTCTTTGGCACTATTGTAAAGGGAATAGAATCTTTGATTATTTTTTCCCCTTGACTATTGTTGGTGTATATAAAGGCTACAGATTTATGAGTGTTAATTTTGTATCCTGAGACATTACTATATTCCTTAATCACATGTAGGAGTTTTGTAGTTGATTCTCTGGGGTTTTCCAGATATATCATCATATCATTGTGAAGAGTGACAGTTTGATCTCCTCTGGTCCTATTTGGATCCCTTTGATTGCCTTCTCTTGCCTGATTATGGTGGCTAAGACTTACATTACTATGTTAAAAAGCAGTGGAGACAGTGGGCATCTTTGCCTGCTTCCTGATCTGAGTGGAAATGATTTCAATTTTACTCCATTCACTGTGATATTGGCTGTGAGTTTGCTGTAAATGGCCAATATCAGTTTAAGAAATATTCCTTCTATACCTATTTTGTTAAGCATTCTGATCAAGAAAGTATGCTGGATATTGTCAAAAGCTTTTTCTGGATCAATTGAGAGAATCATATGGTCTTTTTTTTTTAATTTGTTTATGTGATGTACTATATTTATGGATTTACGTATAATGAATAATCCTTGGGACCCTGGGATGAAACCTATCTGGTCATGGTGTATAATTTGTTTGATGTGTTGTTGGATTCTGTTTGCTAGGATCTAATTGAATATTTTTGCATGAATATTCATTAGAGATATTGGTCTATAATTTTCTTTTCTTGTTGGGTCTTTTCCTGGTTTGGGTATCAGGGTGATATTTGCTTTGTAGAATGAGTTAGGAAGTAGTCCTTTTTCTATGTTTTGGAAATGATTAAGTAATATAGGTACTAGTTCCTCTTTAATGGTTTGGTAGAATTCTGATGTGAAGCCATCTGGTCCCAGGCTTTTCTTTTTGGGGAGATTTCTTATAGTTGATGCTATTTCAGAGCTTGTTATAGCTTGTTCAACATTTCCACCTTCTTTCTAGCTAAGTCTAGGAGGATGGCATGTCTCCAAGTATTGATCTATTTCCTTCAGATTTTCATACTTCTGAGAGTAGAATTTTATGTAGTATTCATTAAGAATTTTTTAAATTTCTGAGGAGTCTGCTGTTATTTGGCCTTTATCATTTCTGATTGATGAAATTAGGGATTTTACTCTTCTACGTCTGGTTAGGTTAGTCAAAGGTTTATCTATTTTATTGACCTTTTCAAAAAACCAACTCTTTGGTTGATCTGTTGTATGATTCTTTTGTTTTCAATTTCATTTAGTTCTGCTCTAATTTTAGTTATTTCTTTTCTTCTGCTGGGTTTAGGGTTGGAAAGTTCTTCCTTTTCCAGTTGCTTGAGATGTCCCATTAAGTTATTGTCTTCCTCTCTTTCCATTTTCTTGAGGAAAACTTGCAATGTTATAAATTTTCCTCATAGGACTGCCTTTGCTGTATCCCAGAGGTTCTGATAGTTCATTTCTTCATTAATGTTTTGTTCCAAAAATTTGGTAATTTTCTTCTTAATCTCATCTATGACCCAGCTATTGCTCAGCATGAAATTATTTAGTTTCCATGTTTTTGTAGACATGTGGAGATTCCTGTTGTTACTGAGTTCAACTTTTATTCTGTGATGTTCTGAGAAAATACAAGGAATGATTTCTATTCTTTTAAATTTGCTGAGGTTAGACTTGTGACCTAAGATGTGATCAATTTTGGAGGATGATCCATGGGCTGATGAGAAGAATGTGTATTTGGGTTTTTTAGGATGAAATGTTCTATAGATGTCTATCAGATGCAAATGTTGAATGGTTAAGTTTAATTCTAAAATTTATTTGCTTAGCTTCTTTTTTGAGGATCTATCCAACACTGCCAGAGAAGTGTTAAAGTCTTGAACAATTATGGTGCTGGGGGGGAATCAAGTTGCTCACGTCAGTTAGTTTCTCTTATAAATTGAGGCGCATTCTGGTTGGGTGCATAAATGTTGATAATTGAAATCTCATCATGTTGAGTGTTGCCCTTAACAAATAAGAAGTGACCATCATTCTTTTTTTTTTTACTTTGATTGGTTTAAAGCCTATTGTATCTGTGAATAAAATTGCAGCACCTGCTTTTTTCTGATTTCCATTTGCCCGAATTACAGATGACCATCCCTTCACCCTGAGTCTAGGTTTATCTTTTAAGGTAAGGTGAGATTCTCGACTGCAGCAGATATCTGGCCTGAGTTTTTGTATCCAGTCAGCCAACCTGTGTCTCTTTAGAGGGCAATTTAAGCTATTCATATTAATTGAGAGCAATGATAAGCCAGACAGAGTTTTGGGTATCAGGTTTTTCCAAAGTCCAGTGGACATTTTTAATCCTTTCACCACTATAGAAGTTAGAATTTGATCAAAATTTTCTGAGTGAGTTTACTTTGGTGATGGAGGATTGTGTTGTTCTTCATGGAGGATAGGTCTGAGGATATCCTGAAAAGCTGGTTTAGTTATGGCAAATTTCTTCAACATGTGAATGTCATTAAAGTATTTAATTTCTCCATCATAGATGAAACTTAGTTTAGCTGGATACAGGATCTTGGGTTGAAAGTTATTTTGTTTAAGGAGATTAAAGGTCAATGACCATCCTCTTCTAGCTTGAAAAGTTTCAGTGGAGAGATCTTCAGTCATTCTAGCATTCTTCCATTTGTATGTTATGATTTTCTTAGTCTTACATCTTTCAGAATTTTCTCCTTCATATTAACTTTAGCAAAGTTAATTATAATATGTCTATGAGAATTTTTATTTGGGTTGAGTCATGCCAGTGTTCTAAAACTGTCTGCTACCTGAATTTCAGAATCTCTGGGCATGTCTGGAAAATTCTCTTTAATTATTTCCTGAAGCAAAGTATCTGTGTCCTTTGCAGCAACTTCATCACTTTCAGGTATTCCTATAAGGTGAATATTAGACCTTTTCGAATTATCCCAGAGCTCTCTGAGAGAATGATTCGTTTTTGTTCTCCACTTTTTTTCCTCTTTGAGCATTTGGGAGTGTTCAAAAGCTTTGTCTTCAATGTCAGAGATCCTTTCTTCTGCCCGCTCCATTCTGTTACTGTGGAATTCTACTGTATTTTTTAGATGTTTGAGGGCTGCAAATTCTTGCTTTAATGTGTCAAAATCTTTTGTCTTTAAATTTGTTGAATTCTTGAGACATCTTTTGAATCTCTGCTTTGAATTCTAGTTTTATCATTTCCTCCATTTTGTTGATCTTATTTGCTATGCAAACATTGAACTCAGTTTCTGACATCTCAGCCATTTGTTTGTGAATGGGATCTTATGCTGTGTCTGCTTTATCATTTCTTGGGGAAGTTGATCTACTCTGATTGTTCATGTTGCCAGAGTTTTTCCACTGATTCTACCTCTGGTAGAATCGCATGCAGATTCTGGTAAGGTGAGATTGGATTGGGGTTTCCTGGAGTTGTGGTTAACCAGCCCTTTGTTAAGGATCTAGGACTGATAAATGCAGCTTTTTCCCCTTTTGTTTTGCAAAGGACCTGTACAGTATTACAGTCTGAGGCTGGGGAAACCTGCTTGGTGTGGTGGGGTTAGGTGGCTCAGTCTTGTATTCAACTGGTTCTTGTCTGATCCTGGTGGATCAGTGACTCTGGTGAAGTCTTAGCTATGAAGAAACACAAGCAATTAAGAAACCCCCCCCTCCCCAGACAACAACTGGAATGGGAAAATCGACACTTCCTATTACTACAGCCCCAGGGTATCACCTGAGAGGGTCCTTGGATGATTGTCCCAAGTTAGGGGTTCAGAGTCACCGTAGGGTCCCTCTGGAGGAAGTAGTCTCCACGTCCTACTGCGCTCCATGTGTTGAGACAAGAGATCCTTAGTTCACTACTTGCCTGTAGAAAACACACAGGGGCAAAGGAAGAGCGAAAGGAAAAGGAAAAAAGAACTCGCAGCTTTCTTGGGGAGGGGTCGGACACTTTTCCTCTCGGTTGAGTTTTGTACCTGAAGATTGTTGTCTTGGAATCACAGCTTGCCTCAACAGGGATGACCTGCAGTTATCTCTCTTCTCTCATGGCTGGAATCCCTGTCTTCAGCTCAATTGGATACTTTCTGGATGTTATCCTTCTCTCTGGACAGGAGTTTCTGTCGGAGGCTGCTTCCAGTCGGCCATCTTGCCCTGATCCCTCCACATGCTCTTTTGAATTCATGACATTCATAAGCCAGAGTCTAGGTGGGACCCAGGGTGTGGAGCCGTCCACCCTGCCACCTCTGAGGTCAGAAATCCCCTGGCCCCAAGCCTCTGAGCTGAACACTCAGGCACTCTGAGTGTTGGATCTGTGGATCTGATATCAAGGCTCAGTGCCCAGGGACAAAGCCTGCTGCTCCCCACGGAGCTTGCACTCTGCCCCCAAAAGTCTCTCAGGTTGAAGACTGAAGCTCAGTGACATGATGGCCTTTGATCTAGGCCACTGCTGGCAGCACTGAGTTAGGGGGACAAGGCCAGGCAGCCTCTGGAGGTGAAGCCTTACCTTATTCTAGGAAAGAGGCCAGAGCTTGATGAGCAAAGACTGAGCTGAATGTGTTTATGAGAAGATTTGCCAGACTGTGCATGAGCCAAAAAGCAACTGCATCTCATCATTCAAATCAAACACCTGAGACAGTCCACAAATAAAGACATAAATCTTCATCTGAACAACCTTCATTACAGAAAGAGCACAGTGCCACCAACAAGCCACAGCATTTCCAGCCTGTAATTCCTGTCTGCAATTGAAAATGCTGAAATGGATCATTACCTCCATCTCATGAAGGGCCCTGGACTAGCCAGACAAGACTGTGTGGGAATCCACACCCTCATATCCCAGCCAACTCAGACAGGCCATTACCCACCATGGAGACATGTCCCCTGTCATTTTCCCTAGGTTCCTCTTAGAGCAGACAAGGTTATGAACCAGCCTGAGAGTTCACAGGAAACCCAAAAGAGGGCACCATAAACATTCTAAAAGTGTAGAGCATTTTACATCCTGTCATGTTAGAAGTTGTGCAAATTCATGAAAACCTTGGTGCCTGAAAAGTTAAAATGAAAAGAGGAGGCATGAAAGAATCTCTAAGCACCTTGTTCTAGCTTGAGACTTTAGAGTATTTCCAGTGATGAAGGTGGAAAGAAATATTTCCTAAATAGAGCCTCTGAATACTTCCAAATGTTCTTTCTCCTTCTTCTTCTGAATATTAATGCACTCTATAAAAAGGCTTTTCATGTCCTAAATTGTGTTTATGTAAGCATCTTAGACAGCGTGTAGCTAAAATATCAGGAATTAAGCTCTTAGCCCACTGCTTCTGCAGTCAATGGGGAAAATCTGTCTTAGCACTTCACCTTGGTAAGGCATGACAAGTTAGAACACACATCCTGGAACCCTGCGGTGACAAAGAGACTTCTCTTCCCAAAATTTAGTCACTGGTGCACAAATCGGTTGAGATGAACACTCTGACCTTCAGGAGTAGTGTCATGAGCTCGCTGGTGCCAGTTTTTCAGAGTTAGTCTGCAGCATTCTTTTTCTGACCAATCATTTTTTTTCTTATTTTAAAAATCATTATCTCTGATAATAAAAACAACACATGGCCATAATAAAGATTGCAAAATGGGAGCCATAAAACAGTGCAAGTTCCTCCACCCCCAGAGATAAACATTGCTGGTTTGTATTTGTTCCCCCCAAATAGTTTTTGATGCATGCTTCGCAGTAGGGATAAACTGAAGTAAGAACATGCATAGTGCTGTTGTCACTTTGCCTTTTTTTCCCCCTTAAGTTGGGCCACAGGAATGAACATGTATCCATGTTGCTCCTTTCCTCATGCCACCACACTATCCTGTTGTACAGAAGGGATCACCGTGATTGTTTCATCTGCTGTTGATATGCATTTGGGTTGTTTCCAAATTTCCTGAATGACAACAGTAATGAATAAGATACTTGTATAATAAACTTCGTGCACATCTGCAAGTATTTCTGCAAGATAAATTCTTAGAAGGAGAATTGCTGTGTCAGGGACCATGCATATTTCAGTTTTGACACTCACTGCCAAACTGTCTCCTAAAAGAATCAAGCCAATTTATATACCCCCATTATCACATAAATTAGCCTGCTTTTTGCTCGTATGTTTTGGCTAATACTTGTACTCACTAAGTTTTAAAGGTTTCCTGATATCACTGACGAAGAAATATTTTTCTTAAATTTCTTTCATCTGAATTTACTGCTATATAAGATATGAAATTAGTGTGTAAGGGTTTACTAATAGTAAGTTACTAAATTAACAGTGCAGTAATGAAGACATTTAGCTTATTTCTTAAGCTTTCTCTAGGTTTAATGAATCACCAAATAACAGTGCAGGTGACCAAGGGGGCAGCTTCATGTTGGAAGCAGCACGTGCCCTCTTCAGCTGTCCGTGCCTGGGGAGTTCCAGAACCCATGGTGCGCCACCTGCCTGATGGTGTGCCCTCTCCTCAGCCTCCTCAGCTCCCCAAATGCTGTGTCTCCACATCACCCTCCATGACTCCTTCCTTGGGATTCAAACAGAACCCAGATTTGATGTCTGTTCTTTTGACCAGTGGACAAACGTGAACTTTAAGATGCAGTTGGCTAGAAGGACAAATGCTTCCTTCTTCCCAGGACCAGAGCTGCCCGTTCCCACATGGCTGAAGCTTTTGTCTTGGAAATGGGGCCTCCTTGCATGGGATCTATTTGTTTCTGCTTTATAGTGTTTTTCCCTAGTATAAAAAGAAACGCATGAACAAAATTTAAAAAAAACAAACATTCAGAGGGGACATGCAGACCTGAGGCAAAACAAGTTTCTCCTCAGTCCACACCTCCCGTCTTGCTACTTCTGTCAATAATTTCTGGCGCATCCTTACAGCAACTGTCCACGTACACAGAGAGCAAGTTTTATGAAGATGGAAGCCTACCATGCACACCGTTGTGTGTGCTGCATTTTTTCATCTGACTATTCAAAGTCTCTGCCTGTTTCGTGTCCTACTGCCCATGTAAACATGTGGACATGGCTTGGCATCTTCCCAGCCCTCTGCTGAAGAGAACTTGGGTCTAGTCCCTTGTTCAAATAGAACAGGCCACATGCAGCCCTCTGTGCACAGACGTTAGTGTGTGTGCAGGGTCTTACCCTGAAATGTAATCACTGTGCTTCGGAATGTTTGCGTTTTTAATTTGGCTTGATATTGCAAAATTGCTTTTAAAATAACTTGTACCAATTCAACCTCTCACCAGTGTATAAAAGGATTTTTCCTCATTCTATCAAGGGAATCTCTAAAAATTAGCAGTCCCACAATTACTATGCATGATAAAACTGTCCTGAGGAAATGAATTTTAAATGAAAGACTTAAATTCCATAATTGCTGCCTGGACCCCTCCAAGAGGACCAGTCAGGCCCGTGGGTGGAAGTCTTCCTTCCTGGTGCTGCTCCATTTGCCCCTTTTCCTCCAAGGCCTTTGTGAACCACCCAATGTTGGCAATTTTACCCTTAAGTCACTGTCTCTGATGGAGGTGCTGGCCCTAACACCTTGTAAGTGCTCATACCAAAACCACTTGCTGATGCATTCTTGCCTGCTGAAGCTTGAGGCTGCCCCCAGGCCATCGACAGCATCATCTCCCATTGCCCCTGAATTATCTGCTGCTCTAATGAAGCCACTGGCGCCCTGAGGAGAAAGTCCCACACTCACTGCTGCTGACAATAATGCCACGCGTGGGTCAGAGAACTTCTTCACCAAGGTGCTCACTACATCATAACACGTTATCTCTTTTACCTTTGCAGCTGCTTACCGTGGCGGGGAGGTGTTGAGACTCTGCAGAGATACAAGGAGAGGTTTCCATATCCAACAAGGTCCTGTGCCAATATCCCAGAGTGAAACAAGGCTCACTGAAGGAATTCACGGAAACTACATGATAAGACTTGAACAAATCTGTTACATGGCATCATTTATTTAGCCTCTCTTAGACTTCCTCAGATCTGTGGGTGATCTTTAAAAATGCAGCACACTGATTGTGGTGTGTGTGTGCCCTGGAGTACCACTTGGCCATACAGGGAAAAGGCTATTAGTACCTTTTGTGACAAGCTGGGTGGATCTGGAGACCACTCTTCTAAGTCAAATGCCACAGGACTAGAGAACCAAACACACGTCCTCAATACCAGGTTGGATCTGACCCAGCAATGCTTAACTGCACACATGGAAGTGCCTGTCAATGAAAATCAAGCTGGGAGGTGTGGGGCCGGGGGAGTAGATTCATACCTATTGGATATGGTGCACACTGGGTGAAAGCCACACTTACAGTCTTGACTCAATCTGTGAAAAAAACAGAAGTAAGTAAACAAAACACGTGTGCTCCCTGATATTCTGTCATTGGAAAAATGCAGCCTTGGGGCAGAAGTGGGCTCCGGAGATACCCTTCAGCAGGTGTGAGTAGGGCTAGCAGGTGGCTACAGAAGCATTCCCTGGCATAGGAGCCCCATTGCGTGGGTTCTTCTGAGGCTTCCACAGACTGAAACGGTGTGGGTGTGACACCTGCAGTGCCATCCAGACCCCTGCCCAGGCGAGGGCCTCCTGCTGGCTTGTGGTAACCACAGACAGAGCTGAGGGAGAAATTACTCACATTCTGCTAGCCTGCAGGTGAAGAATGGGTGGGGAGGGAGAGCAGGTGGCAGGAAGAAGACAGGTTCTGAAGTCTTAGCCCTGTCACCAGAGGGGCAGATCCATGGTCCCATTGTATTAAGTAGGCTCTTTTAGGCATTTGCGGTGGGAAATTTACACTGGGACTCTCTAGAGTTCACACAGGGAATAGTGAGAAACCCCACAGGTCTGCCTGGGACTGTGTGCTGCTCATAGAAGAGTCACGTGTGCAGGGGAAGCTGGTTTTGCTTCCAGAGAACAACAGGAGGATGACTGCTCACTACTCCTAGCTCTCCTGTGCACAGAAGTGCCTCTAGAACAGTGATTCTCAACCTTCCTAATGCCACAGCCTCATTAATACAGTTCCTGTGGGTCACGACCCAGAAGTTGAGAACTGCTGCTCTAGAAGAGCACCACCTGGCTGTGCCCAGGGACATTCAGCCCAGCCAGGAGCCCCACTGTGCTCTGAGGCCACCTTTCCCCCACAGAAGCATCCCCAGGCATAGGAGCCCCATTGCGTGGGTTCTTCTGAGGCCTCCACAGACTGAAACGGTGTGACGGTGCAGTGCCATCCGGACCCCTCCCCAGGGGAGGGCCAGGTCAGGACAAGGAAAGAGGGGGAGTAACTTTGACAGTGGTAGGTACTGGGTTAACTGTATTACAAAGGGGAACTCAAAGTCAGAGAGTTTAAATAACCTGCCCAGCGTCCAGAGCCCTTTGGTGCCTGTGCGGTCTTCTGTTGCTGCCCTGTGTCCTTCTTAATAGCAGCATCTTTCCTGAGTTCATATGGGAACTGTTCTGCCCTATCCCAATCCAACCTCTTTTCAGAAGCATACATGTGACTCAGAACCAACCGATCAGCACCCCCGTGGAGACCACTGCTGTAAGTCTTAGCAAAAAGACTCTCTCCTTACCCAGTTCATTAGCACAAGGATCGCAGAAGTCTGGAGTGCTGAGGTAGCCTTGTGTAGGGAACCATATTACTCAAGGGAAGGAGAAGCAAGAATTAAGAACTACCTGTGATATAACATCTCGATAACACCTTGGTGACAAGGGCATGGGGAAGGGCTTTGGCTCTCCTTAACACAGGAGCACCAGTGCTTGGCAATCTCCACACCTGTGGTGCAAATAGCCACGGGCTCACTTCTATAAGAGGCTGCAGGAGAGTCAGTCTGGGTTCATTCACTCGTTCATTCTCTCACGGACTTGCTCTCTCTAACTCTTTTGCTCCTCCTGCTTGGAGGGTTCCTGCCTGGCGCTCTTCTACAAAGACTGCTAAGATTCGCTCTCCTACTAAGACTGTTTCTCTCCCTTGAAGTAAGTCTCTCTCTCTCTCTCTCTCTCTCTCTCTCTCTCTCTCTCTCTCTCTCTCTCTCTCTTTCTCTCTCTCTCTCTCCCCAGCTAAGACGGATTGCTCTCTGGCACCTAAGAGGAGTTGATCCCAAGCAAGGTAGCACAGAGGTCTGTATCCAGACAGTTAGATAGGCCGGGGCTGGCGCCCTGGTGTCCCAGGCCACTACAGTCTTGTCCTCAGATGACACCAATAGAGAAATAATCAGAGCAGAAAGAGAGAAGGAGTCAGATTCCCAATGGTACCTGGATGTAGCTGTGCCTGAAAGCCAGACGACTGCCTGAATTTCCAGCTACATGAGCCAGTGAAGTCCTTGCTTACACGGTTTTGATTAATTTTTCAAAATGCTAGAATTTGAAACAAACCCACTTTATCTGACTCCAAAGCCAATATTCTTGTCACTAAACAAAATAGCTTCTCAAAAATATAGTCCTAACTGAGCCCGTCCTTTCCTAAGGCCCAGATCCACAAGCCTAATCTGCAGGCTGCCCAGTGGAGAAGAAATGACAACGGGGCCATGGGGCGGAGGACGCTGCCAGTACTGAGGCACACACACCCTTCTGGGGCTGGGGAAAGAAAGCTCCCCAGAGGCTGGCAAGTCCAAGACCAGAGTGTCAGCAAGGCACGTTCATTTTGAGCTTCTTTTCTCAGTTTGTAGGTGACCATGGTCTCACTGTGCACTCACATGACCTCTTTCTAAGCACTCAGAAAGAGTGAACAAGTTTGGGCAGTGCCTGTGGCTCACAGGGGTAGGGCGCTGGCCCCATATGCCAGAGGTGGCAGGTTCAAACCCAGCCCTGGCCAAAAATTGCAAAAAAAAAAAAGAGTGAACAAGTTTTATGGTGTCTCTTAAGGACACTAACCCTATTGGATTAAAGCCCCAGCCTATGGCACAATTTAACCTTAATAATTCCATAAAGGCTATGTCTCCAAATACAGTCACATTGGGGATTAGGACTTCAAAATATTAATTTAAGGGAGGGGAACATTCAGTCTCTAACAGAGATGCCTTGGAAACTTTCGGTCAAAGGAGCAGCAGAGAAAATACAGAACAGAATTTTCAGAAGGGTTTGCAGCTGGGCTTCCCAGAGCTCAGACTTAGGTAGTCTGCAATCATCAGGATAGATGTGTTCTGACCTGTGCTTTTTTGCTGTCTTGTTACAGGAAAAAATGTTGAGTTTCCCTCTTTGTTTTAGTGGCAGGGTATGTTAGCGCTTCCTGGATTCAAGATGAATCCATATGTTAAGGTTCGTGGTATCCCAGCTGGGAGAGCTAAATTAATTGAAAAATGAAAAATAGGAAAATTAAACCAGCAAGTTCTCCGAACATATTGGGCCAATTTAAAACCCAGGTTAACATTGATTTATTGCTTTAATAAGATTCCCATGTAAGGAAAAATGACTAGTCTGCAATTTTAATAAATATGGGATGTGTTTACTTGGCCATGATACACAGGAGCTGCAGGGCAGGTGGCTCATCACATTTTCTGCATTTTCTTCTTATCTTTAAAATCCTTGGGCCTTAAATGTTATTTTTAGCCAAAAATGATGCCTATAAAATAAATGTAATATCTTGAGTTCTCTATTCACCAAAAATGCCTCACAAAACTATCTCAGAACCTAGATGAGGGCCCAGGGCAGGCAGTGGCCTGCAGCTCTTCAGTTAGAGCAACACCACAGTGGAAAGAGAAACCCTGCTCAGAAGAAGCCAAGTGGAAGGACAGCTGGGCCTGCTCCAGCCCCAGAGGCCACCCTGCAGCACAAATGCACTGTTAGGGCTGGGGCTCCAGGGGGCAGTGACCTCCCTTCCTCCTTGATAACTCTAACCCCCTTCAAGTTCAGAATGCTTGGCCAGCTGCCCCAGGCTCCTCAGGTCAGTCCTCCTGATCAGGAGCTTTGGGCTTCTCATTGAACACTCTGGGAGAGGTGGACCTGGAAGCTGTGTGCACGTCCATGTGATGACAAGGTCCTGGAGGTATGCCCAGCACTCGTAGTCTGACTCCAGACATTACCCGGAGGACCCACTGCCTGGAAACCTTACAGTCAGCCCCGACTTTGCCAGTACAGAGGCCAGAGACACAGGGGCATTCCCAGGGTCTTACAAAGAGGGGCAGAGCCAAGAACTGAGTCTTGTACCTCACAAGTCATGGGCTGTAAGAAGGAGCCACTGAGCATGGTGTGGAGCTAACTATGTTCCCCATCTTGTGTTTCTTGGCCCAGTGGTAGATCCACAGGTATTGGTATATTTCTTCTTATCCTTTTTTAACTGTCTTAAAAACTGCACTATACATTTTTAAAAATAAAGTTACATTTAAGAAGAGATGACAGTGAAGCAGGACAGTAGAAATTTCTTTTGAAACTTACTATGCTTGGTGAATTTGGGGGACAACTGAAGAGCTGTGTGTTCACAAGGAGTCCAGAGAAGATACTTCCTATCTAGCACCCATGAAGTTTTAAATCATTGCCCTGGGTAGAGGAAATTAGGTCCATCAGCTACTGAGCTGAATCTTAAAATAGGTGTAATAGACCATTCTTCATGCCTGGGCCTAAAAGAATAGAAACGTTACAGATTTTGTCGTTTTGTATAAAAAGTGCCTTTAGTTTATTTCCATGCCCAGCCCAGGGAGGAGGTGATGTCTGTGCCTTTTCACTATGGAGGGTGGCATTCAGACACACCCCATGCCAGGGACAAGCTCATGTATGGAAGAAGCAGGAGAGCAAGGTCAAAGATGAGGCATGTCATTTCTGCCAGCCCTCCTGCCCACCAGACAAGCTTTTCCCACTGCGTCACCCTTTAGCTATCTGACAGCAGGTGGCACGTGTTGGGTAAAATTATTTGGGAAGAGACACTGATCACCACTTATTTGTATCTGATGGGTGTGTAGAGTATTACATTATCAATGCAGGGCAGAAGACAAAGGGCTGATGTCACAATGAGGGCTGGAAACGAGCTGCAGAGGACAGGACCTCTGTGCAGGGCCTGCTCATGGTGGCGAGTCCATGCAACTGACTTCCATGGAAAATGTTGAGTTTGGTGAAGATCCAAGGAAATCTTTGTGAATTACTGAAACTTGTCTTTGGGGGAGTGTTTATGCATATGTCCACATGTACGTTTTTAATTAAGCTGTATCTTTTTTTTTTTTTTTTTGCAGTTTTTGGCCGGGGCTGAGTTTGAACCCACCACCTCCGGCAGAGCCCTACTCTTTTGAGCCACAGGCACCACCCAATTACGCTGTATCTTATTAGATAATAAGGAGGGAAAGAGGGATAGCCTTGTAAGATGCACCACAGGTGAAACTTATATGTGAAACTTAGTAAATGTGGAATGTAAATGTCTTAGCACAATAACTAAAAAAATGCCAGGAAGGCTATGTCAACCAGTGTGATGAAAATGTGTCAAACGGTCTATGAAGCTACTGTATGATGCCCCAAGATCATATCAATGTACACAGCTATGATTTAATAAAAAAAAAAAAGAAAGAAAAAGGGGATAGCCAAAAGGCTGTGTCACAGAGAGCAAGTGAGTACTTCCAGTAAAACCTTAAGTGCAGCTTTGTCACTGTGACTAGTTCATTGATGACTTACTAAGTGAGTTAATAAATGGAAACAAAATGAAAATATTGTTATTTAAGAAGACTGATGCGAGGGGTTAAAGAGAATATAGAGGACTTCTCTGGTGGCATGCATGGCAGTGACACCTATCTGGAGACCTGTGTCACCACCAGAAAACCTTTAACACTGTAGTGCCGCATGGTGAGAGGAGGGCAGGTGCTCAGGAGTCAGGTGAATTTGGGTGGAATTTGGTCCCACACTTTAGTAGATATGAGACCAGGGCACTTGGCTGCTCCTAGTAACACGGGAGTAATAAATACCCACCCAGGCAGAAGGCACAGGGAAAATGAAGCCATGTTTGTGAAACTCCCAGCTCGGGGATAGCCCACAATGGGCACTCAGCATGCAACTCTCCATCCTGGGAAGAGGTGCTTTTATCTAGAGGTCTTATCCTCTCAGCACAGGGGAGCTTACACTTAAACCAATTACAGCAACAGTGAAAGAAAACAAGGGGCAGGTTTCTATTAATACTTTCTCTTCACGGCTCTAGATCCTCTGTGAGCCACATTAGAGTTCTTGATGACAGATCTCAGCTGCCAGTGTGCAAGGGATGAATCTTGCAATTGTCAATACTGAAAATGCTGAGGCATGACCACCCAACCACTGGGGCTCACTCACCTTCCCCTGATCCATCAGCCAAAGAGTTAACGCCCGCTCCTGGGAAGCCAGAGAAGAGGTTGCTGACACTCTGGCACACACCTCTCTTCTTCAGTCCCCAACACATCTGTGGGAGAGCAGAGACCCTGCAATCACTCTCCCTGGGTGAGGCACCTGCTGTGGCTCTGTCTGGTCTACTGAGCTTCCCCTCTTTCTCCAGGTGCCATGAAGTCACTTTTCCTCATAAGGTTTGTAACATGAACTACAGGGACATAACTGACGTCCCAGCCTGCAGGGTGACTTTGTTGTTTTGACAGATTCTGACCCATGAAAGGAGGGGTCTCAAAACCATGCTCCCTGTGGTGGGCCTGTTATGACACCTATCTTCCCCTAGGTCACGTAGATGTTGGGAGAGAGCTCACTTAGCTGCCCAGGCCAAGCCTGGCACTCTCCAAACTGGCAAGTTTGGCCCTTGTTTATCTCCCAAGGTTCACCCTCCTGTGAGCCCCCCTTCTGTGAGTTATTATGAAGGGCCCATGAATTCATATTCACCGCAAGCTCTGTCTCTATTCATCCCACTAACAGTTACAGAGTGATTCAGTGTCCCTGTCCTTACTGGGTTTTTAAATACAGTTAGACACCGTTATGACTAATAAAATACAAATCAATCCTAAAACTTACTGAACTCAGATGCTTCTTATCACATATTTTAAAAATAATCTGATACTGAAAGTACAGCACTATTATGTGTAAAATTTGACATTAACAAGAAGTCTCATCCTAGAAAAGCTGGGCAGTATTGTCACCCATTATGGAAGTGAGAGGGAGGCACATAATTGAAAGAATTACATAAGGGGAGAGACATGAGAACATCAACCCACTGCTTTTCTACCTGGGAGGCTGTTATTCCAATTGGTGCCAGGTGGGGGTTCCTGATTCTGCATAACTGCAAAGTAAAGAGGAATATTTGGGTGATGCTACAATCTCAAACCTTAAGAAAGCATACTCACACCTTCCTGGGATTTTTACAACCAAGGTGACGGACAGCTGCTGAATATATCATGACCTCTGCAAGCACAGAAGTCTGAAGGGGGCTGGGGCCCATGCAATTACATTGGTCTTCTCCTCCCTGCCTCCCAGCACTCTGGCCCTCCTGCTCTGCCTGGTCTTCAGGAAAGTGTTGGCAAGTAGCTTCTAATTGGGATGGCCACAGATGTGGAGCTGGGTAGGCAGGGAGGGAAAAGAGAAGGCAGAGAGAGGGGGAAGACAGGGAAGGAGAAGGAAGGCAGGGAGGGAGAGGAAAGGCAGGGAGGGAGAGGGAAGGCAGGGAGAGAGAGAGAAAGCAGGGAGAGGGAAGGCAGGGAGGGAGAGGGAAGGCAGGGAAAGGGAAGGAAGGGAGAGAGAGGGAAGGCAGGGAGGGAGAGGGAAGGCAGGGAGAGACAGGAGAAGGGGAGGTGAGTTAAGGCAGGGAGGGAGAGGAGGTGCTGGTGTGAAGGATGAGGTCCTGATTCTCCCTGCTTAAATTTCTGACACCTGGGAGCAACTTCCTCATTTAAGTTGGTACAAGCTGACTATTGTAAACAGCAATACAACAGAAGCCAGAATGGGGAGAATAGCCATGCCAGAGCAAAGCAGACAGGGGTCAACTCATTGTAAGCAAAACCCTAAAAGAAATGCTTTTTTTTCAAAAAAAAAAAAAAAAAAGCAAAAGAAAAGAAAGAAAGCAAGAAAAACGCAAACATTACTTTTTGTTGTTGTATGCTGAGGATGCTGTAATATATCTGCAATAGAAGTAGTACACAATTCTGAGCAACCATCTCATAATATTTCTCTTCTCACCCCATGTTGGAAGTATTCTAGAGAGGGGCTGATTTCCAAGGGCAATAGGCCAGAAAATGATTGTAGATGCTGGGCAAAGGGAACAGAGACTGGAGCGAAGTGGATCAGAGAAAAGTATGGACACATTCACACTGCAGGATCCATACTGAGAAATCTATAATCTGTTGCAAAATGGGCAGCCTGAAACCCTGGCCCTTTTAAGACAAGAAGACCGTCTTGCTGAGGCCTCATCCCTCCCCCAGTGCATCTTGGCCCCAAGGTCTTTAGGCACCAGGAGGCCAGGCTTCCACAGGTGGGACTGCTCTCTCTGAGGGAGTGAGCGCAGTGGGCTGGGAAGATTTACAAGAGAAGGTGAACCACACTGGACACAGCACAAATGCTCCCTTCTCATAGGAGAGAAAACATCTCTCAGGGAGGTGAGGGGAAAGTGCCCCTCCCTCCCATCTCTCAGTATGGCTTGGTACCTGACTGCCCCCAAGGCCTCCCAGGGGCTTAATTGCTCATCTTGGGGTGGGCCTTGACATCCTGCAACTGGACTGTGTTCCTGTCCCAGGCTTTGTTTGTGTTACGATCAAAAGTAACATACAGCAATAAAAGTAAGAAGTAAATCAATGCAATCAAGGTAGTTAGTTAAGGAAATCGTTTGGTTAGAACATGCAAGCCCAGCAAGAACCATGATATAAAGGTTTAGCCTCCCCCGTTTAATGTATGTAATAAAAACAGAGCTAGCCTAGAATGAGAGCACGCTGGAGGTGGACAGACCTCCAACCCATCTGCTCTTAAAACGTTCCTCTTTGAGTTCTGACTTTTCATTTTTTCCTCATTCTCGCGTTTATGCAGCCACTGGGAGGGAACTCATGCTATAGTTTGGGGCTGGTTACCAACAGAGCAGGAAAAGGCAAGTGAATGAATCCACTCCTAGGGCCTTTGGGAGGAACACGGCCCCACAGATGCCTCTGCTTTACCCCAGGGTGACCCATTTTGGGTTTCTGACCACTAGAACCGTAATGTAATAAAAGTTTGCTGTGTTAAACCATCAGCTGGTGGTAAACTTGCACCACAATAGGAAACAAATATAATCACAATCAAATAACATCAGATTTGTAGCTAAACAGTTCTGTATTTCAGTTAGGATGAAAAACTGTTCCATTTAGAATGGATCCTCTGACAATATTTAGTTATTAAATAAATATCTATAGAACATCTTCACTTTCACGGACCTCTACTATATTTTCTTAGTTCCTTTTCTCAAGAGAGGGGTGGGCAGCACTCTAAGTATTTAGAGTGTATAGCTGGGTAGTACAGGGCAAGGGGTTTTGTAAAATCCAAGACGCATAAAATGTATGTAACAGAAATGGGTCTTTAGGTCTTTATGTGTCACTCCAGTGAGAGCTTAAGTCCTGTGCCTCACTGGTTTGGGGAATAAGGAGATGTTTAGATCAAACTCTTATTTTCTTATCCCTAGATTCTAAGGTACATCAAAGATTCAGCCTTCAGAAGTGGTTAGTACCTGCAGTTAAATTTAATATCCTTAAAATCAGAATTACACTGGTAAAAAAGGGGGGGGGGGGCGGCATGAAAATCTCTATTCTTATGGCTTTCCCAAGAGTAAAAGGAAAAGACATCTATGACTCAAATTGTTTAGATTAAGAAATTGATTTCCAAGTTTACTTTCAATGGTTTTT
>CAUYPK010067853.1:0-32470 GCA_963574355.1 Loris lydekkerianus | reverse complement strand
TACATGGATGGAGCTGGAACATATTCTTCTTAGCAAAGTATCTCAGGAATGGAAGAAAAAGTATCCAATGTACTCAGCCCTACTATGAAGCTAAATTATAGCTTTCACATGAAGGCTATAACCCAACTATAGCACAAGACTTTGGGGCAAGGGCCAAGGAAGGGGAAGGGAGGAGGGGAGGTTTTGGTGGAGGGGGGGTAATGGGTGGGGCCACATCTATGGTGCATCTTAGAATGGGTACAGGCGATTGCACTAATGTACACAGCTATGATTTAACAATTAAAAAAAAAAATGTTAGATGTCTTCTGACATCAGAGCAGAACAGGGCAATCATTATGTTGGACAAGCTCTGACATAGGATTAAATCCAAAGTAAGCAGAAAAAAAATAAAATTAAAACAAAAAATCAATGAAATTGAAAACAAAGAATTAATAGAGCAAATTGATGAAACCAAAAGCTGGTTCTTGGAAAAGATCAGTAAAATTGATGAGCCTTAAGCCAGGCTAAGAAAAATTAAAAAGGGAGAAGACACAAACTCCTGTTATCAGAAACAGAGTAATCACTACAAATCACATGGATGTGAAAAAGATAAGCAAGGAATAGTGTGTTCACAAATCTGAAAGCAGAGAAGAATATAACAAATCTTTGAAAGACATAATCTGTCAAAATCCATGCAAGTAGAAATATACCATGTGAATAGGTCTATATTTACCATAAAAATTGAATCAAAAATGAACAGAAAGCACAATTAAAAAAAAAAAAAAAGTTAGATGTCTTCTGACATCAGAGCAGAACAGGACAATCATTATGTTGGACCAGATGTGTTCACTGGTGAATTCTCTTAAACATTTCAGAAAGAAATTACCAATTCTCCACAATCTCTTTCACAAGACAGAAGCAGAAGAAAGTCTGTTTGTTGCCCAGGCTAGAGTGCCATGGCCTCAGCCTGGCTCACAGCAACCTCAAACTCCTGGGTTCTATTAGTCCTCCTGCCTCAGCCTCCCAACTAGCTGGGACTACAGGCACCTACCACAATACCCACCTATTTTTTTCTGTTTTTAGTAGAGATAGGGTCTTGCTCTTGCTCAGGCTGGTCTTGAACTCCCGAGCTCAAGAAATCCTACCTAAAAGCCTCCCTGCTAGAATTACAGGTGTGAGCCACTGTACTCAGCTACATACTTTCTAATCCATTCTATGAAGCCAGTATTACCCTAACACCAAAACTAGACAAAGACATTATAAGAAAAGAAAACTACAGATCAATATCTCTCATGACTACAGGTTTAAAAACACTCAACAAAATATTAGCAAATCAAATCCAACAATGTATAAAAAAAATTATATGCCATGACTGAGTGGGATTTATCACAGGTATGTAAAGTTGGTTTAACATTGGAAAATCAATTACTATTCATTACACCAACAGGCAAAAGAAGAAAAAACATATGATTAAATCAATAAATGCAAAAAAGCATTTGATAAAAATCAAATCCCCCTTCATAGTTAAAAGCTCTCAGTAAACTATAATAGGAATAGAGGGAAACTTCCTCAACTTTGCTAAAGAATATCTACAAAAATCCTGCAGCAAACAAAATACAATGATAAGAAACTCAATGCTTTCCCACTAAGATTAGGAATAAGGCAAGGATATCTCCTCTTACCACTCCTTTTCAACATCATCCTGGAAGTCCTACCTAATGCAATAAGCCAGAGAAAGGAAATAAAATGTATACTTATTGGGAAGAAAAATAAGTAAAACTGTTCTTCTCATTATTGATTTTTTTATTTTCTTAAGTCTCTCACCTGCCTCACCTGCCATAGGATAGAAATGTGATCCACTCTCTCAGATCACTGCCAGCTTTCTGCATTTACATTCTAATTCAGGGTGCATGTTAAAAATGCAGATTCCTGGACCCCACAACCAGAGATGATCTCAGAATATGCCTTTTAGCAAGGGATTATAGTGCACTCAGTACTCTGACACATGAGTGTAAACTGAGCTGTCAGCAGGGGCCTTGAAACTCTTCTCCAGGAATCAAAAGTATTATGTACTACTTCCAAGTGAAGGTGCAAAACTGTTTCATACAAAAACCCGCCTTCATTTCTTACAAATCATATCCCACTCAATGCTGCAGAAACATGTTACTGACAAAAAGCAGTCATTCCTTTCAAAATGTGTTTTTCAGGGCTCAGGGAAATTGTGTTAACCAAAGGAGAAATTTTAGGAGATCTAAATTCCATCCTCACTATCATCCCATGGTCAATGAAAGTTGGAAAGTAGACATTTCAAAGCTTAATGAAGGCTGCTAAAGGTGGAGTCATTCAGATACCCAAAGCTTGTGTTCATTTATGTTCTTTGGCTTTAAAATGGAAATAGAATCACCAAAGAGGAAAAGGGGGGTAATTATGTAATTAAACACAGTACTTAATGCACCATTTTACATAATTTTGCCTAAATTTCTTAGACTGCTGATTCCCAACATGGCTTTTCTGGAGATATGAAAGTCTCAAAACAAGATTTTAATAGTAATTTTAAAAATAAATATGATAGAGAGCATTTTTAAGCAGTAGGGGAACAAGGGAATTTAAATATTTCTATCTCATAAAAATTTCAGACACAACAAATCACTGAGCTAGCCCTAGAGGAAAGAAAACATGGTGGGTTGAATTTGAACCTTACAAAGTAAAATGTTCACAGTGGCTGAGCTCACAACATTAAGACTCTCACTCATTGTTCAAATGGATGAATTTAAGATGAGGGCACTGAAGTGTAATGGAGAAGAATGATTGTCTAAGTGTCCAGTAACATCAGGCTCATAAGTGTAGTTAGTTAAGAAATGGGTACCACATATTGAGTGTGTATAGCCTTTACTCTCTGAAAGACTGAATCATTGTGTTTTTGATATTCAAGCATATAATGAAATAAAAGCATAGAAGAAAATATGTATTAAATAAAGATGGGTAGATATTGTGTTTATATCATGTGTTTCCACTATTGCTAATAAGGCTTGGAGTAGTTAAAAATCTAAGATCACCAACCAAGTCAGTGGCAGACAATGAGACCATATCCTGTTGAGTGGAGAAACAAAGATGAGTAAGAAATAATCTCTGGGCTCAGCGCCTGTGGCTCAAGAGGCTAAAGCGCCAGCCATATACACCTGAGCTGGCGGGTTCGAATCCAGCCTGGGCCCGTCAAACAACAATGACGGCTGCAACCAAAAAAATAGCCGGGCGTTGTGGCGGGCACTTGTAGTCCCAGCTACTTGGGAGGCAGAGGCAGGAGAATCACTTGAGCCCAGGAGTTGGAGGTTGCTGTGAACTGTGATGCCACAGCACTCTACCCAGGGTGACAGCTTGAGGCTCTGTCTCAAAAAAAAAAAAAGAAAAGAAAAGAAAAGAAAAAGAAAGAAAGAAATGATCTCTGATTCGTTTCATAAATGGGGAAAAGAAAAAGGGTGGAAGAGGCAAAAAGCAAATAACTAATTACAAGGCAACGTCACAACCCCATGCTAGTGTTACAATGGAGTTCTGTGGCAGACAGCAAAGTCTTCCCCTCCTAGCCAGGTGGAGACAGCCACAGAGAGTAGTTATATTCGTAACTTTCTAGCCCAAGCCTTCCTTCCAGGATTGGGTTGGAACCTTCTTGTTCAGTCTCAGCAACTTCTCCTTTCTACCAAATGTTAACAGTCTAGAAGGCTATGCTCAGCGGGCATGTCCACCCTCAACTTGCCCTGACTTTCTTTCATGGTTTGTATTTGTTTTCACTCTGCTGAAGTTTCTTGGTGAAGAAGAAAAGAATTGAAAGCTCCATCTTTCACCTGCCCCTTCTCATCAGACCGCCAGTCTCCAACTGCAATCCCACACGGACCCTCCTCTCCTTCCCAGGACATTTTCCTCTGAATGAAGTACTTGCTGAATGAGGACTGGAACTTTCCAACAACTTTTGTAAAGGTGAATTTTTTGTATTATGCATCAACCTGAAAAACTTTCATGTCTGTAATAACAAGAAAGAGGGAAAGAGAGAGAGATCTTTTCATTCCATCACACACCACAGAGAATGTCTTTGAGTGCTTAAATAGCAAGGTGCTACCTGACTTTGAAGCAAGGCTGCTAAAAGTCATAGTTTTTATAGTTTACAAATTCAGATGATATTTCTTAGACGTGGAAGATCCTGGTACCACAAGACTGGACTGTCTTATTGTGTTAGCTTCCTGCTTACCTGGGTAAGAAGAAAAAATACCATTTATACCACATTGGCCATTTAGGAAGGATAAAACCTGTTTATAAAACACACACAAAAAGTGATCCTTTGTGTTGCTGAGGGAAAGATGGTTTTCTCATTGTGGTAATGTCTGGAGGGGCCTTGGACATCCTGAGCTCCCTAGTGTAGAGTTAGAAGAATTTGGAATTTCCAGGTAACTGTGAGGAAAGGGGTGAAGAGAGAAGGCAGAAGTAGGCCAGTAAGCAGAGTAGAACCAATAGAAATCCCCAGAAGTACTGGCGAGATCTGAGGTGCCTACTATACTGCAGCTTGCTGTGCAAGAGGACCACGAACCCCAACCCACATGCTCCACAAACCACCAGTGCTTGGCACTGACACTCAGGTACCCAAGTTTCTACAAATAGGACCATTATGTCCCCCAAAGTTCTTATGTTAGAAGTTTAATCCCCAGTGCAATAGTGTTGAGAGGTGGGAACTTTAAGAGTTGATTAGGTCACCAGAGCTCTGCCCTCATGATTACATGAATGTCATTATCTTGAAAGTGGGTTTGTTATAAGAGTGTGTTCTGCCCCTTCTTGCTCTCTCAGACTCTTTTGTCTGGGTGATGCTTTCCTCTATGATATGGCGCAACATGAAGGCCTTTGCCAGATGCAGACAGCCCCTTGATCCTGGACTTCCCAGCCTACAGAACTGTAAGTTAAAGAAATTTCATTTCTTAAAAATTAACAAGTCTCTGGTATTCTGTTATAGCACCACAAAATAGACAAGGCACAGGACAAGTTCCTGGGTGGGGTTTATGCCTGGGCAGAGGCAGAGGAAGATATTCAAGAAGTAAAATATAGCAAACGGTTCATCAGAAGCAGGAATCCAAGCTAGAGATGATCTTGAGACTGTTATCCCACTCCCAGAAATTCAAAAAAAGAAGTGGAAAGGAAGTCCTGAATCTGGAGTGATCCTGGCAGTGGAAGTATGCTCACCGTCAAGATTCTGTATCCACTTCGTCTTCTACAATACCAGCAGCCAATGAGCAGTAAAATTCCCAGGATCACTGTCAGGATGCCAATCCCTGCAGCCCTGCCCCAAGAGACAGACAAATCCACCTTGGCATAGAAACATTGTTCCAGATTGTGATGAAACATAGATCAATCTTCTCTCTTTCTATGGGTTTTGACAGCCCAAAGAAGCACCTCAAAGTCCCCAAGTAGTTTCCCACCCTCCACACCAGTACCCACCAGAGCTGTGGCACCAGGGACAGGTCCTTGTCTAGGAGCCTGTCAGGTGTGTGCACACAGAAGCACTGCTAACTGGCATGGCCCCAAAACCCACATTCCAGGTGTAAGAAGTGCCGTAACAACTGATCCTTGTGTGGACAATGTATTTATTAGGACTGAATTATCTCTTCTCATCAAAGCTGGCTTAAAGCATATTTTTCAATTGGTCACAAAAAATATATATATATGAAAATTAACATTGACTGGGATGGCTCCATGCCTGTAGCTCAGTGAGTAGGGTGTCGGCCACATACATTGAGGCTGGCAGGTTCGAACCTGGCCCAGGCCTGCTAAACAACAATGACAACTACAACAAAAAAATAGCCAGGCATTGTGGTGGGAACCTATAATCCCAGTTACTTGGGAGGTTAAGGCAAGAGAATCACTTAAACCCAAGAGTTTGAGGTTGCTGTGAGCTGTGATGCCACAACACTCTACTGAGGGTAAGATAGTGAGACTCTGTATCAAAAACAAACAAACATTGACTGGGTATCTACTATAACCTAGGTGCTGTGCTAAACATTCTACATGCATTAGCTTATTTAATTCTCATGACAACCCTGCAGGTTATCATTCCCATTTCAAAGATGAGGAAATAAATTTAGCAGTTAAATGACTTACTGGTGGTCATGCAAAGCCAGTACAAGACAAAGCTAGGATTTGAACCCGAGTCTATCTCAATTATGTTTCTGCCTGTCTTCTCCAAACTCAAACTCGCCCTTTTACTCCTTGCAGTTATGGGGAGAAGTGTCTGAGCTGAACCTGGAGCAAAGGTATGGCATTACTTATCAAGGAGGAGCTGGTCCCAGGCTGCAAGAAGCCAATCTGGGGATCTAAACCAGTGTACTTCCTGGCTAACATTTGCCTGACCACCACAGCATGATCAAAATTGAGAGTACTGAGTTTGTTATCAAGTTGCTAAGGCTCTGCAGAGCTCAGTGACTTGCAAGAGGATGAGAAGCCACAGGAGAAACAAGGCCAGACTAAGCCTTCTCCTGAACAGACTTTTGTCCAGAATCATCTACCAGACCACCTCTGTCTCAAGGCTGCTGGAAAATCAAATTTGTCCTGTGCATTTCTAAATGAGATGAAGAAAGAACCATGGGACGACAGTGCTAGATGGAAACTGACCCAATCATGTAGGCCAATCCACCCATGGTATAAACCATGAAGTTGAGACCAGCCAAGATTCATCAATGTCACCACCACCATAGTGACTATTCTCCCATTTGTTGAGCACCAATTTGTGCCAGGCACTGTGCTAAGTACCTCACATACATGCTTTTATTTCATCCTAACAGCAATCCTTTGAGGTAGGAATAATGTTCATTCTACAAATGACATTAGGTTGTTAAAATGCTCAAGGTTTGCACAACCATTAATAGGTAAAACTAACATTTATGGCCACTGGCATTAGCTACACAGTGAGTGAGCACTAGAATTTGGGCCAGATCCAGGTCTCCCATCTTCCAGACCAGTGGTTTTCCTGCAGATCACTCTTTCCCCAAATGAAACTGTCACAAGGAGTATTCAATGGGCCCTTGTGACTGAAGGCAGGTGATTCCACTCCCAGCATGCCTGTGCTCCAGTTTTACCCTGTGGCCATCCCTCTTGAACATCTTGGCACAGACACAGCTCTGTTCCTGCTGTTTATGCACAGTCATGTTGCACTCACAACATGCCCAAGGGGCTGAAAGACAGCAGAGTATGCCAGACCCACCAGCAAGAACCTACTGCCCAGACTAGCAGGGCTCCTTAGAGTGACACCTAAATACCACCTGCAGAAGAATCACCTGAGAGACACGTTAAGGTGCAGATTTTGGGTCCCACCCCTGGCTCATCAAATCAGCCTCTTAGTGGCCATCCCTAGGAATCTGCATTCTAACAAGCTCCAGGGATGACTTATGCCCCACTCAAATGTGAGAACTCCTTCCCACTGAAGTTTCAAAGAGATAGATGATACTCAAAGCAGGTGCATTGACTGCTTTGGCTAAGTGTGGGAGGTTGCTTTGCATTGTTCTTTCTCATGCTACCCAGTGGTACAGTTTTGAGAAGGATAAATATCCTCAGATCTTGGAGATGAATTGCTACCATGAAGTTGTCCTCGTTCCCCTAGCTGTGCTCAACCTGTTCAGACAGGTAGCCAGCTGGGCAGGGACATTTCATAAGAGGAATGAAATGGTGGGTGGCCTGGTGCTCAGTTATTTTCTGAACTGATCCTTCACAACAAGTCTTTCACGACCCTGCACGAGATCACGATGCTCCATGTACTCATTCGTTCTTCCCTCATTGGGTGACTCTGGCCATCTGCCTGCCCTACAGACTGTGAGGACTAAGCAGGCCAAGAAGACAGAGAGGAAACCTGAGGGCAACAATATGTCAAAAGGAACAACTGTCTGCTAATAGAGGGAAAGCTCCCACATATACAGGTCAAATAGGGATTTTCTCTTTGCACTGTGACCCAGAGGCTACCTCATGTTCTAGGAAGATGTCAGGGATTCTACCTGACCCTGCGTTAGTGCCTTGTTCAGGCTGTAAGACACAGAACACTTATGCCCCCAGTCAAGGGGTTGCTTCACATGATAATGGTAAGAAACCCTTATGCCCTTTATTAAGCTAGTGTTCCTCAACTCCAGACCCACCCCTCTGCTCTGATGCTGGGGCTGCGGTCTGTAAACCCCACTTGACTCCCATTAGAGGACTCTAGAGGAAGCCCATAAGCCTGGAGAAGGGGAAGAAGCTGCTCATGCCAGGCTGCCTATTGTTGCCCTCTGCCATCACCCCAGCGACAGTTCTTCAGGCAGTTAGTCCCAAACACCAGCTCTTTTTTTCAGCCTTCCTAGAGCCGCCTGTGTTAGGCCCCTCCCCACCAAGAGCACTAGCCAGCTAGTGGCCCTGCCTCAGAGCTCTGCATGCTTGATTCATGCACCCCACTAAGCTCCTGAGGCACCAGAACCAGCCAAACAGAAATCCCTCCTTAGAGACCTGGCTCCCATCTCTGTGGGGTCCCACCTCCAGCTCCAGGGTCTGACACCCCTCACTTTCCTTTTATTCCCCAATCCCAGCATGCTCTACTGTTGGGTTGCCTCTCTGTTTTGTTGGTCCACTGAGTCCTCATGCCATGCCTATTGAACCAATTCCTTATATTAAAGTCCCTATGCTGAAACTTGTCGTTGGTTTCTGCCCTCCTGACTAGACCCTGAAAATAACCCTGTTTAAGGCTATGGATGCATCTGGGCACTAGGCTCTCAGCTCAGAGTGATGGCACCAATTGGCAAAAACAACTCCTGCCTCCAATGAGAAGCTGCTGAGCTTTCATCTTCACACGGACACACTGATCTCTGCCCTAGCCTCTCACTGGATGGGAATGAGCAAATATTTGCCTCTTAATAGAATGGACTCTGGAGGCAAACAGACCCAGATTTAAATCCCAATGCCACTAGGCCAGGTTGCATGTTTCCTAATTTCTCTAAACCTTTCCTCATTTACCTGGCAAGCAAGATACCCACCATGGTAGGTGTCACCCTGTGGGGAATGAGCATAAGTGAAAGAAATTGCCCCAGCCTGTCCTTCATCTCTCCCTTTCTGTTGCCAAGACTTGGAGATAATGGTACACCACCTTTAGCCATGGAGACAAGGAGCAATGCTTGAAGGGAATAACCAGCCAGAAGAAAACTGGCAGGGCTTGAACTTTTTACTCTTGGATTATTATGTGAGAGATAAATAAAATTATACTTTCAAGAAGAGTCTGTGGCCTGGTGTGATGACTCATGCCTGTAATCCTAGGACTCTGGGAGGCCATGGTTGGTGGATTGCCTGAGCTCAGAAGTTCAAGATCATCCAAAGGAAGAGTGAGACCCTGTCTCTACTAAAAATAGAAAAACTAGCAAGGCGTGGTGGTGGGTGCCTGTAGTCCCAGTTACTCAAGAGCCTGAGACAAGAGGATCTCTTGAGCCTGGGTTTGAGGTTACTGTGAGCTATGACACCACAGCACTCTACCTAGGGTAACAGAGTGAGACTCTGTCTCAAAAAAAAAAAAAAAAAAAAAAAAGAAGAAGAGTCTGTTGATTCATCATACAGAGGCTGAAAGGATGTCCTAGCTAACACCAGGTGCAGCTGCCTCCCCTCCCTCAAACAGTATATTTTTGCTCTTAGAACATTTTATTAGATGATATTGCCACCCTCATCAGCAATTGGCCTCATGGAAGTATTACAAAATCTCTCACGGGGGTCTTCTGAAGAAATACTCCCAGCCTGAATTCTTCCTCAGCACCCTTCATGAGTTCTCTGTCTTGCTTGTCCCTGCTGGTTGACTCTGTCAAAGATTTTTTCAACAACATAAGAAATAGTCCAAGTAAAAACCTGGCTCCTTGTTGTCCTGTGGGAGTCCTACTCAGAGGGTGGCACCTCCCCTCACACCACACCCTCTCCCACTCCTAGCACATGCAGAATGTGTCCCTGTGGCCACTGGTTTCCCACTACGGCATCTACATTTGCTGAGAGTATACTCATGCCTCACTCTCCCATTACCATGAGCTTCTTCAAAGATAAGAACAGTGTCTTGGGCCAGTTTACAATGCTTAGCACTCAGAAATGTTTAATCATATAGATACTTATTTGTTATTAATTCTGAATACCAAATACTTTTTTTAGGACAAAGTTATGCTGTAAAAGTCATAACCGCCATCTTCACCCTGGAGTCAGGCTGCAGGCTCAGTCACACACACCTGCCTTTCTCCTCACTGACTCTTCAGCAGCCCACTTTCGTTCTGTCTGCAAACCACTTTCCAAAGCTTGAGTGGAGTAGACAGAATAAGCTTTAAGGAAAGAGGCATCTTGATCCTGGCCCAATAGCGAAGAATGCAGACAAAAATGGCAAGATTCAACTTTTTATCTTTGCTATCCTATTGCCTGTTTGGCCTCCAAGAAGCCTGAGTAAGTCCTTGAAGGACCACACAGTCTCCTTGCCTTGTGCCCAGAGATTTTACTTTCTGGAGAGAGAGGGAAATTCAGGAACTGACATGTGCTGGTGGAAGTCATAAGGCTTTCAGCAAACAGCAAACTGGAACCCCTGCTGGGTTTAGTTTTGAACTTACTCTTCAGCTGTGATGTATGAGTGGTGGTGCCCCCTCTTGGGGTTACCGTAGACAAAGTGAGCATCTTCTCTTGGCATCTTATAGGGTCAGGGCACAGGACACCTAACAGAAGGGCACAGGGGCATCATTTAGTGCATCCAAAGCAACATCATCATCATCATCTCATAAAGACCACAGAGGCGTTCTCACTAGGACACTGACACTGACAGCGGGGACCCTCTCTGTGAGAGGTTTGCTCTTGCTTCTTTTATTGATACCAAGGGCTTTATAAATAGCTCCAGTTTCTAACCCCTTTTACTAACTGAAAATTCGGTTCAAAGAAGAAGTTGCAAATGACAGCAATGAACTTTCAAATTAAGATATTATTGGGTGGCAGGTGATGCTCTTCATTTGCCTTCAGTTTGACTCTATACCATAAACTTATATAAAAGCCAATAAACAAAAAGCATGTTTTACTCATTTTCTCCCTTCTCTGGTACAAGCCTGTGGCTCATAAAATGAGAAGAGTTATTTCTCGTCAAAGTTATTATTTAATATCAATCCCTAGACAAACAGAAGGCATTGATAACCTAATGTATGCTCCTGTGTGTCCTCCACCTGAGCCTCACTCAGGGTGTGAGGCTGACCGGTCAGCACAGCTCCCTCCAGCCCTGTCTTTCCACAGAGGAGACCACCCTCCACAAGGCCTTTGGCTTGTCCGTGTGTGCTTCACACAAACTACACTGAGCAAGTCCAGGGCATGACTTGTCTAACAATTTGCTTACCTTCCCCCAAATCAATGTCTGCTTCTCTCTAGTCCAAGTCTTGGGGCTAGAATTTAAAAACAAATTTTTTTGAGTAAAATACAAATAGAAGGAAAAAAAAAAAAAAAAGCTCATGAACTGCAGTGGTCATAAAGTGTATTCATTAAAAATCAATAATGGAAGCTTCTCTCCTTGCTGGTGTGCATTGCTCTCCCCTCCCTACTGCTCTTGTGCATTTCAAATGTCTGATCACTGTGGAGTTACATTAATGAGCTCCAGTTACAATAGGGAGAAAGGGGAGAACAGAATGAAATTTTCACCACATGTGTAATTTGCCACTCCCGGTCGTAAAAAATAAATTACAGTTGAATTCACTTATTGTAGAGATGAACCCTGTGTTCAGAATTACAGATAATAAACTTAACTTTGCATTATATTGGTTAAACATCTATACATCATGCTCAGAGCCTTGGCAAACCAAGTAGGAACAACAAAGTGACTTCATCTTGCTCAACCCAAGACAAGTGGTCCCTTAAGTAACAGAAGAATGCTCGAACTCAGGGAGGCCGCTTCTCCTCAGCAGATGCCACCCTGAATCATGGCTTTTCTTCTTGGCAGTCTTGGAGGACTTAGAGAGCACCTAGGAGGAGATTGTGTGGACCCCCCCAAAGTTGGAGAAATACAAACATTGCAGAGAAATTCTGTTGACAGTCAAGCATCTGGTAGACAATGAGGGGCTGCAGAGGAATTCACCAGAATTTCCCAAACCCTGCTTTGGAGGAATAGGACTCTTACCTTCCTGAATGAGATAGTCCCCCTTCTGCTGACTGACTGTGTATGTGAAGATTGTTTCTCTGGCTTTTAATTTTTTTAATTTTTTTTCCTGGTCTTGAGTCCCATGATAGTCACGGGTTTGGGTTCTGACAGGGTCGTCTGTAATTGCTTAATTGGCATGAAAGAAACAGACTTCATTCCTCCCTTCAAAAAGTCACAGTTTGCTGCAGCCTGTTTTCCCTGATCCCATCCTAGGGAAGCAATTTAATTTAAATGTGGGTCCCTCCTCTGTAGGGCTGCCAGATAAAATATATGATGGCCAGTTAAATTTGAATTTCAGATAAACAAAAAATAATGTTTCAGCATAGCTTCGTGTCATACACATTCCATGGGATATACTTATACTTTAAAAAGTTATTTGGGGTGCATCACTTGAACCCAGACATTTGAGGTTGCTGTGAGCTAGGCTGGCACCATGGCACTCTTCAATTAAAGAGTGAGACTCTGTCTCAAAAAATAAGTAAATAAAGCAATAAAAAAATAAAATGAAAGTGTTTTTTTTTTTGTTGTTTATCTGAAGTTCAAATTTAACTAGGTGCCCTGTACTCTCCCTCATCTCCATTTCAAAGGACTGAAGAGCCTTTAGGCTCAGTTCAGGTGATCATCTAGTCCCAGACTCTCATGACCAAGAAAGGGAAATAGTAGATCCCTAAAACCTCCTGAGCTGAGTTCCCTGAGTTTTTGTGATGTTCTTGGAGTTAACTGTTCACTGGGTACAGTGGTTTTCCATGCATTTACAAGGGACAGACAACATTTTCTCCTTGAAAGTGAAACATGATCTATTTAGAATCTAGATGAAACCAGGGCTGATTCTACCTCACATCACACTTTAGAGTCAACTGTGTATAGCCCAGAAGTATCTCAGTGGGACAGGACAGTTACCCTTACTCACTAGCTCTCCATAATCATGTGGGCAAACAAAACAAAGCAAAATCCCATGAGAATAAGGAAATATGAGAGTCCTCATCAGCTGAGGACTTAGATTAAATGACAGCTAAGGTCCTCTTCCCCCTCTGTGAGCCCCCTTCCTTTCAGATCCCATGACTTTCCAGTTTCCATTGTGGGCTACGGACAAAGACGGTCCTGTCTGAGGCTGGTAACAACCCACTGGAAACTGGACAATCATCACCAGAAATGGTAAAGAAGAGAGAAAAAAGAGAAAGAAGAGTTGGTCCTTTTTAGGTGAGACAAGGAAAGCCAATCTGAAAAGGAGAGAAAAATTAAACAGATCTAAATGACAAGAAAGAGTCAGCTTTGAAAAGATGATGGAAGAACATTTCAGAAAGAGAGGACATCCAATGCAAAGGTACCTTAGGCAGAGTAATAGAACATGACTGAGTCTGGGTCGGGAGATTTTGCACAAAAATTGGGACAGATATGTGTACAAACCCCTGATGTCAATAGATTTGGTGAGCAGCTTCAACCTGAACCTCAGGTTTATGCCTGGTAACTCCCAGGAAGTCTTAGTTGTGAGTGCTAGTCTACAAAGAAGGATGCAGTTCTGAGCTGAGGAGTCCAGGGTTCGTGCTAAACTAGACTTGACAACTAACCTGAACTTCTGGGTGATCAGCAGCAAGATGACAGGGGAGGGAGGTGCTGACCTGCATCCCAGGGCAAGGTGACACTCCTAGGTCTTTTGCTGTTGTCCTCTAGTGATGTGAGCTAACCCAGGGGGCTTGAGTGTGCCTCTGGCATTCCTCCAGGATGGAGGCCACATTGCAGCTGGCATCATCCCCTCCCCCAGGGGAGGGTGCAAGGCCAGATCCAGCAGGCTATGGACACTACCATCTGTTTGGAGGCATACTCTCCTGCTTGTTCCCTTTTTGAAGACCTGGAGTCCTGACCCGATCTTTCACAGACATCTCTCTGAGTCTTTGCATGGTTAGTAGCTTCTGAGGCGCCCAGCCTTTTCACAGTTACATGCCCAGGATAAGCTGAGAGTTCCCTGGGATCCTCAACATGAAAATCCTACCGTATCCTGTTGCCTGGAAGCGACCCCGCCCCACCCCACCCCCACCGCCCCCACCCCCAGGTTCCCTCAGACGAGGCTCCTACTCTTTGCCCTTGGGCCTCAGGGTCCATCCCAGAAGCAGCCCAAGGCAGGCCTGCCCCCAACTCTGAACTTGTGACTCTCCTCTTCCCTGGCATGGGAACTCTAGAATCCAAACTGTCTGTGCTTCATCTCTTCTGTGTTTTTGACCTCAGGCAAATTGCAAATCTCTGAAAGCCCCAGGATATACCTCTAAAAAAAGTGAGGGGAGCTAACAGTTCAGAGAATTAAGGAACTAATGATGCTTACGAAGTGCATGATACAGTAGCTGGCACAGAATTTACTCAGCCACAACAGTGTGAACTGTTACTACAAGGCTGCCCACCTGCTACCATTTGGCCCAGCTCAGAGGGCACTGCCTCTGCCGCGTCACCGCCCCGGATCGCGCTCCAGCCCCGCGGTTAGGAATTGCACCCAAGTTACACTTCGCTCCCCACTGACTGGTTCTCTGCTGCCACCTAGTGGGCCTCGTCCCCCTTGCACGCTAGGCCCACCTCACGATGGGGGAAGGGATGCCTGTTTGGTCTTTCAAAACCCTCCTCTTTGCAGTACTCAGGGATCAGAATCCTCTTTACTCATCCTCCTTGGGACTCAGAACCTTCGTCAATGCTCCCCACAAGATTGTGAGCATTTTCTCTCTCTCACATCCCTCCCCTCAAAGGCAGCTGCCCTTTTGTAGGAAGAGCTGTGGACAGAGAGGGAAGTAGATACCTCCGTAGTGCGTGAGGCCCTCTGTGGACAGTACTCCCTCCCTACGCCTCATGGGAGCTTCTCTGGGAATCCCTCTCATGGGAATCCCTGCTCTCATCATTACCTGTGTAGCCTTGAGCAAGTGACTTAACCTCTCTGAGCTTCAGTGTCCTCATCTGCAAAAGGGAATAAAGAATAAGTGCAAAATTGCTGTGAGAATTAAATGAGATGCCTATGTGAAATCGTCTGGCGCAGTGTCTGGCAAGTTACTGATGCTGGAGACAGGCGAACAGCCCGGGGAGAGAGAGCAGGGTAAGCCTGGGCACTGACATCACCCCTGCGGAATACAGAGACTCTGAAGGCGGAGGGCAGTGGTGCGGCAGAGGGGAACAGAGTGAAGGCAAGGCCCGATGGGGGCTGAAGGGGAAGCCCTGGCCGCCAGGAGGCAGCTGGAGGCCAGCGGGAGGCCTCTGCTCCTCGGACAGCGAGAGCAAGACTGGTCTCCGAGGACTCCATCAGTTCCTGCTCAGCGAGGAAGTTGCTCCGGGTGAACTAGCATCAGCTCAACATTCTCTCAGAGCTGCCTCGAGTGGTGAGAAGTGGCCCAATTCCCAAGGCTACTCAGGTGAGCAGAGAAGAGCACCATTAAATCAGACACGTTAAATCCCACAGCCACTTGTGGCTAGTCATGGTCAAGAAGGATGGGGTTCACTCTGGGAGGTGGAGGTGGGAGGATCCCTTAGGCTCAGGAGTTTGAGGCCAGCCTAAGCAGGAGCAAGACCCGTATCTGCCAAAAATAGAAAAAATTATTAATAGCTAGCATTGTGGCCGCCTTTAGTCCCAGCTGCTGGGGAGGCTGAGGCAGAAGGATCACTTGAGACCAAGAGTTTGGGGTCTCTGTGAGCTAGGCCGATGCCATAGCGCTCTACCTAGGGCAACAGTGTAAGACTCTGTCTCAAAAATAAAAAAAATGCTTACCCCAGCATTGACTGGTTGTGTGCTTGGCATATAAGACTGTCAGCATCCATCTCTTCATCTGCAAGATGGGAATATAATCTCTCTCCCAGGAAGTCTGAAAGGTGAGGCCTAGTGCGCCTATAACAGTACACTCTTGTATTAGTCCAAGTTCTTTGGTTGTGAGCAACAGAAACTCAACTCGGGCTACTTAGAGAAATGGGAAAATTAATGGGAAGTTAAGAAGGTGTCCCAAGAACTAAAGAAAAATCTGAGCAAACTACACCTTAAAAAGAAATAGGATGAAGTTGTCCTGTGAATATAGGTAGCAAGAATTAATGGCTGCTCTTTCAAGTTGCTGCCACCAGGATGAAATAAGCTCCAGCTATTCTGATCTCTGTCAGTGTACAAGATTTACTTTTCATGGAGACTTTTGTGTCAAGCTGAGAGAGGGTCTCTAAAAGAAAAGATGGGCCAAGCATGGTGTCACATCTGTAATCCCAGCACTCAAGATCGCTTGAGGTCAGGAGAGAGACCAGCCTGGGCATCATAGCGAGAACCTGTCTCTACAAAAAAGAATTAGCTAGGCATGGTGGCACACACCTGTAGTCCTAGCTCCCAAGGAAGCTAAGATGGGAGGATTGCTTGAGTCCAAGAGTTTTAGGGTATAGTGAGGTATGATTGGGCCATAGTACTTCAACCCAGGTAACAGTGAGACCTTGTCTATAAAAAAATAATAAATATATAAAATAAAAGATGTTTATTTGGTAATAAAGCATTGCAATGGGAATATTCAGGCTATAGTGTACCATGTCCATATCCATGAAGGTAAAAGGAGACAACAGTTTTTAAAGGAAAAGTGAGGAGGATTACATAATTGTTTTGAAATAATTATTTTTAACTAAAAAGATCAATAACAAGGGTGATTCCAATAGGAGATTGGACAGGCAGTTTGGGGGCAGGCAGGTGTCCTTGCAGAAGTATTTTTTATGTAAGGTCCTGATGGCCTTTGTACAAGATTGTGGGTTTTTCAGTCTTTATTGGATAGTTTTGTTATTAGGCATACAAGCATGAGAACCTTGTCTCCATGGTTTTTCCTGGCTCTCTTTGTCAGGTTTTTCTTAACATTAGTGGCTCCATTTGATTCTGACAACTTTCACACCTGTTTGGTTAGCTTGAGTCTCTTAACACTCCATCAAAGCTGAAGCAACAGGGAAGGAGAATTCTTTAGAAGGAACCCAGGTTGCTGTTAACAAAATATGAAGGAAAGGATGCTAAAGAATCAAAACAAAGCTCCTCTCTACAACATTTGGCAAATGGCGACCATCTCAGGTAAACAGAATTGGGTTCATTGAGCTCTGATTTGTCCCTGAGAAGTCTTTCCATTTTTCCTGTTTCCTAAAAAGCACTGTGAGAGGAACAGCATTGTATATCCGGAAATCCTGTGGGGGTAGGTAGTTGGGGGAGGTGGAGGGGATCATGAAAGGCTTCCGGGAGCTCTCTGTTCATACTCTTGTCCTACCACGTACTGTGTGACATTAACATTGTGAGTTCCTGTCTCAGGCTTCCATCAGTTTCTGAGTTCTGGGAGGATGGGAGGCACATCTCTCCATATCTCTGTTGCCCAGCACAGAGCTTGGCACATAGTAGAACCTCAGTGAATCACACTGTGGCCCAGATCTTATCTCTAGTGACTCCATAGAAGTAGTACCATCAGACAAAATAGGATATTTCAATACTAAGGACAATAATTTTCTGTATCAGTATATTTTTGTGTTTTTTATTTTGAAAGAAACCCTTCCTCCCCACCCAAACACCATCACTCAGAGAATGAAACCTTTCTGTGCAGGTATTGCTCCCAAGACTTGGTATAGGTTGAATGATGGGAAGGGGCTCAATTGCTGCTCATAGCCTGCAATAGCTCCTGAGCACAGTATTCAGAGGGCAAAAGGGCTCCTGAATGCAGGTCTGAGGGTTACTTGGGTTTCAACACCACCTCGGGGTGCAGCTATGACCTCCAAGCCTTCCTCTTTCCCCTTTAGCATCAAAGAACTAACGGGCTTAAGAAAAATTTTACATATCAGGCTCTTGACCACCCCTGTGACTGTAGAGGCACTTTTTCCAGTCTTCCCTCCATAGTGACCCAATCTATAATCCTACGAGGCCTGGTTTCTTAGGGCTGACAAGTTTGAGATATTTGTAGTTTTTGTATTCAGAGTGTGGCCATTTATAACTAGGCCTTGACTCTGGTTCTATAAGAAAAGAGCATTTGGCAGTCCCATAAATCTTGTTCAGTTCTGCCTTCCTGCTGGATATCCCAAAATGCCTGGTAATAGCCCCCAGACCCTAAATCCCTAATAGATAAAAACATTAACTATCTCTAGGAAAAAAAAAAAAAATTCTTTGTGTGTATGTGTGTGTAAGGAATAAACTAACACTTTGACCGAATTCCTCGTCCCTGCCATGGGGAGTTAGGTGCTTGCCTCCATCATGGGTGAGATCTTATGATTTCAAGAGTAATGCTGGGGGAAAGAGGAAGAGGTAGAAATTGAAATTGCCCAAGGTAAGAGTTATATTTTATAAATTCTTCCTGATCATGTCTGTGAGGGAAAAACACATTGGTTAAATTCGGCTTTTTGAGAGTTAGCACAACTCCTTTAAAAGAGCAATTTCTAGATAGCATTTTAATTTTGTTATGTTAAAAAGTAATCCAGTTTACTTGATTTATCATCTGATAGGGAGATCCCAGCTATAGGCTTTTTTAGAATTATAGTCATGGGTTAGATAAATCCATCATTTCTGACATTCTGCAAGTAAACAAGCTAAAAGAGAGGCTAACCATGTGAGTCAGATTATCTGATTGCCTTAACTCTGTATTTCCTTCCTGTGAGTTATCCCTGAACTTACTTAATTGGTCCAGCCCAGTGTTGGCTTATCAGTTAATTAAAAGAAACTTCATGGGCTGAGCTTAATGTCTGGTCTTACACAGCCAGTGGTGATGCCCAAGACCAGCATGGAAGATCTTCAAAGGAAAGGTTCCTTTGGAGGACCAGCTTCAGAGATGCTAGCTATGAAGATTAGTTTGGGGGATTGTGGTAAATTAACCTTCCTAGTCTGCCACTGTTTCCCTTGTCCCAAGGACTTGAAAGCAGCTCCTATCACACTGAATGGAACATGTGAATTGAACTTCAATTCATAGTTTATCCTGCCTTTTCTCAGTCTTCAGTTATATACTGAACTCTTTTAAAAGAAAAGGGGGATTCTTACAGACTCTCACTGATTTAATTAAATTCTTTGAATTATAATTTTAATTATACTTTACACAAAAGGCCATAAAGTCCTTATATTAGTTATAAAACTATAAAACCCAAATAATTCTTAAATTATTATTAAAAATCACAAAAAAATAAAATAAACATTAGATTTGGGTTTGACCAAGAAAATTAGCATATTTCTTTTTGCCAGTCACTGTGCCTATAGATTTGTGCTAACCCTTTCGGGATCAAAAGGAGACAGTCAGCCAATGTCTCAAGGGGACAATGCCCAAGAGCAGCTGACTCTCCTGGAACCAGACTCACATCAATCTTTTGATGTGTTTCCTGATATTTCCTTCTACTTTTCTGGAATTCCCTGTGGTGGTTAATAATCTTTGTAATATTTTAGCCAGTATCAGATCTCTATGAGGAAACAAAGAGTTGGGTTTTTTAAATTTTTATTTCTTTTCTTGTTTGCTTGTTTTTTGTTTTTTGAGATAGAGTCTCACGCTATTGCCCTGAGTAGAGTGTTGTGGCATCATAGCTCACACCAACCTCAAACTCCTGGGCTCAAGTGATCCTCTTGCCTTAGCTTCCTGAGTAACTGGGACTATAGGCATCTGAGTAGCTCAGACTACAGGCACCTGCCACATTGCGCAACTAGTTTTTCTATTTTTAGTAGAGACAGGGTCTCATTCTTGCTCAGGCTGATCTTGAACTCTGAGCTCAAGCAATCCACCCACTCCAGCCTCAGAGAGCACTAGGATTGAGCCACATAGAGTTTTAATGAGGCATCATAACAACCCCAGCAGTCAATAGATGACAAAAGCAGAAAGTAAAGCAAGAGAATTCTAAGTGGAAAGAAAAATCCAGAGCAGAAGCAGGAAGTTTGGGATAAACCACTTTCTCTGTGCAGTCCCCTGCCAAGTCTAACCTTCAGGAATTTTGGGTTTTCAAGAGTATATTATTAGTCTCTTAAGATCAGAAAACACTAAGCCAACTAAAGTTAAACAGATTTCTTCATTATAACTCTTCTAACATCTTTAATATACTAATATAAATTATGAATCTTCAAGAGAAGGCAATTGTCAGTAGAATTTCTCAAACTATTTTATTATGAAGAAAGATCTTGCCAGTCTCGGTGCTCCAAAGAATACCCTTTGAGCCACCCCACTATGATGTGTCATTATAGGGTCTACTTCTGGTGTGACCAGCCTATGCCACCAAATATTTAACAACGATCCTAAAATGCAATCCCTTTGCGCAAGGAATTCAGTCCATAAATATGTAATAAATGTTGATATTCTTACTGAGTGCCAGAAACTGAGCAAAGTGATTATTAAAATGAATTATTTTATTTCCTACTTGAATTCTGACAGCAGCACTGCCAGGTGAATATAATTATTACCCTACTTCACAGAGGAGGAAACTGAGGCTTGTGAAAGTTAGATAACTTGCTGTAGATAGTAACTGGGAAATAGGTAAACTTCCATTCTTTAAAAAAGGTGCCTCCTGTAGGTGGAATCTTCCTGACCAGAATGAGACATCTTTTAAAAATGGCTTCCCCAAGGTCAGTTATTTATTTAGCAACATTTGTTCCAGGGACGCTCCATATAGACTATTCCTTGACTTTCTCAAGAGCAGAGACTAGGTCCCATTCACTTTTCCCTTATCAGTTGCCAGCACATAGTAAGGACTTAGCTATTTCTTGAATGAATAAAAACATAATAAATAAATGAGTGAATAGGTGGATTTATAATTGGTCATGGTCATCAATAATTCCTAACAGAAGTACTGCCCAAATTCTTTCAGCTAGTCCGTAACATTTGTTGAGCACCTAGGACATGCAAAGGACTGAATTCAGTAGTCACTAAAGTGTCCGGAGTTGCTTTTATCCTTTCTGAACCTCTAATGGTCTATGTCATGTGAGAACATGTTTTCTAAAGCTTGCCTTCTTCAGACTACACATGGCTGATTTTTGGCATAAATCCCTTTCCTGTATGAATTCCTCTAGACTAAAAATCATATTGTTTGTTTAGGGTGGAGGGTCCTGGGTTAATTATTAAGGGTTAGAAAAACAATTCTTCAAATTAAAGAACTGCATGACCCATGAACACTCAAAGGCTGAGAAACATAGAAGGTACTTAATGTATATTTATTGGATGAATGCTTGCAGACATGAACGAGGCAAATTCCAGGTCCCAAAGACAGACAGGGAAAAGTCACCTTCTTGGTAGTTTATCAAGGTCATTACCTGCTGAACAACTGTACCCAAACCTGTGGTGTGGCCATTTTGCACTCTTTAGGGGACACTGAAAGATGTGACGCTAACAACAGAACCCACCTCACGCCAAGATTCTCTGCTTGGGCTTTTCCTAGGAGTGATAATATGAATACGGTGGTAAAATAGAAGCCAGGGGTTCAGGACTTATCCCTATAATTTATTAGCCTGTGACACCCCCCTCCCCCAGGATAAGTTCCCTACCTTTCTGAGCCTCAGTTTGCTCAAGTGAGAAATGAAGACAGCAATTTTTAAATTTAGGATTATTCTTGTTTGTTTAGATCCTTCTAGTTGCAATGAAGAGAGGCACACAAGTGGTCTCAGATAAGGTGGAGAAGTGAATAGGACATTTCCAAAGCTGCTTCCTGGGCAAGCCTCATCTGTATTAAGGAGACCCTGTGGCTGCATGACTTTTTAGGAAAGGCTGCCCACTGTGCCTCATACTCCTTATTACCTCCTGTCACTCTTACACAGGTGAAGGGTTCCAGAATGGGGTGCCCCCCTTGGACAATGGGTCTGCACCACATTACTTCATGTCCATAGCTCTGTTTGGTTCAGGAAGGGTTCCTTCATCCTTCCAATTGGAGTCAAGGCACTTGAGGAATAAACAGCAAAGTCATTTGGAGAGAACAGTCTAAAGCCAGTTTGGCTTTGAAGGTGTATTTGTTTCCCAGGGCTGCTATAATAAAATAACATAAGCTGGGTAGTCTCACAACTCTGGAGGCCCAAAGTCCAAATTGAGGAGCTAGCAGGGCCATCCATGCTCTTCTGAAACATGTAGGGGAGAATCCTTCCTCCTTTCTTCTAGTTTCTGGTATTTTGCTGTCTGTCCTTGGCATTCCTGAGCTTGTAGATGCATCACTCCAATTTCTGTCTCCATGGTCATGGTTGTTTTCTCCCTAGGTGTCTCCATCTTCACACGGTGTTCTCTCTCTTTCTCTTTATATCTTCTTACAAGGCCAGCAGTCGTATCAGATTAAGGGCCTTAATAAGGAACATTACAGGACCTTATCTTAATTCATTACACCTTCAACTACCCTATTTCCAAACAAGATCACATTTTGAAGTACTAGGGGTCAGGACATCAACAGATTTTGGGAGGGACATAATTCAACCTATAACAGAGAGTTTCACAAACATCTTGCCAGCAGAGCTGTGAGTGTTACATGAGATGATCTACATACAATGCCTACCATGGTGTCACATTAAATAAAACTGTTTTCCTATAGTTCAGTGGTTCTCAAAGTGTGGTTCTTCATAAGCAGCAGCAACAGCTCCTGGGGACTGGTTAGAAAAACACAGTCTTAGCTCCCACCCTACAACAACTGAATCAGAAACTCTGGGGATGGGGCCCAGCCATCTATATTTTGATAAGCCCCATAGGTAACTCCAACACAAACTGAAGAATCATCAGCTTTATTCAGTCTCTGGCATGGATGGAGGTGCAAGATGACAGAGAAAAGCCCTTAAAAAGCCAATCCTAGCTGGGGAACCCACCCATAACGTCCCAGAAAAGCCATCTGAAAGATCCCACACCCAGGCTTTGTGGTCCTCACTGCCCAGAATGCCTCTAAATGGACACTGGCTATGGCCACCACCTACCTGCTCCCCTGCTTAAGGCTTCCCTTATATGGCCTCACCTGCTTTTTATTTCTCTCTGTCCCTGAGATCTATACTTGGCTTCTGTCTGAATGAGATGTCATTTCATGAGCTTTTCTCTCAACACAAGGAAGTTTGGCCCTCCCATTCCTCCTCTCCCCACCCAGGGGGCTCCAGGCCTCTAGCCTGTGTGTAAGCAACCCCTCATCCACACATGGCCAGGTCACTGTGTCCCTGCTCTTAGCCTCAGTGGCTCCCTCTGTCCCTTTTCCTTCAGCGAGCAATGTCCTTCCCCCAAAGACCCTGCGTCATCTTCTCTGCCTTCTTCCAGCCACACAAACTCAGCCCAAATGCAGATGATTTGAAGATTTGCTTTTTGTTCTGTTTTGGTCTTTTACAATAGAAATGTGGAATTTTTTCTTTACTTATTGCTTCTCTAATGCTCTTGCTTTCTTTTCGTTTCTTTTTTTTTTTTTTTTTTGAGACAGAGTCTCACTATGTCACCCTGTGTAGAGTGCTGTTTCATCACAGCTCACAGCAACCTCAAACTTTTGAGCTCAAGCAATTCTCTTGTCTCAGCCTCCCAAGTAGCTGGGACTACAGGCACCTGCCACAATGTATGGCTAATTTTAGAGACAGGGTCTTGCTCAGGCTTGTCTCGAACTCCTAAGCTCAAGCAATCTACCCACCTCGGCCTCCCAAGTGCTGGGATAACAGGAGTGAGCCACTGTACCTAGCTTTTCTTTTCTTCTTTCCTTTTTTTTTTTTTTTTTTTGAGATAGAGTCTCAAGCTGTTGCCCTGGGTAAAGTGCTATGGCCCACAGCAACCTCCAACTCTTGGGTTCAAATGACCCTCTTGCCTCAGTTTGGTTTTTTTTCTATTTTTAGTAGCAATAGGGTCTAACTCTTGCTCAGGCTGGTCTCAACCTGTGAGCTCAAGCAATCCACTAGCCTCAGCTTCCCAGAGTGCTAGGATTACAGGCATGAGACACCACGCCTGGCCCTCTTCCTTTCTTTATGTAGATTGCACATTTTACTGTGTAGAAAAAAACAACACTCAACATCTTTTCTTTTTTTTCTCACTCAGTGACAATAATCATCACAGAAGACTTCAGGGACTAAATGTGAGAGGGATTTCTCTCCACCACAAAGCAAGCAATCAGTTCTGTAGAAGACACCAGCTGGGTGTCCTCCAGCTCTACTCTGGCACTATCTACCCGGAGATAGCATCAGATTCCACAGCATGAGGACTTAGTCCCCAAGACTGGTCCCCACCCCCACTACTAATCCTATGTGCAATCCAGGCCTCTGGAACTTCTGACCAACTGGCCTCAGGTTGGGGTTCATATGACTCCCTCTTTGGGTTCTATTAATTTGCTAGAGCAGCCCACAGAACTCAAAGGAACTTAGGTTGCCAGCTTATTTTAAAGGCTATTTCAAAGGATACAAATGAAGAGATATACAGGGTGAAGTATGGGAGAAGGAAGGAGGGGCATGGAGCTTCCATCATGGTGCACCAACCTCTAGGAAAAGTATTCAGCTATCAAGAAGTTCCCAAACCATGTTCTCTTGGGCCTTTTATGGAGTCTTCATTGGATATGCATGACTAAAGCATGGACAACCATGTAGAAATGTGACTGGACAAAAGGGTTGTGATCTAGTACTAACACTGAGTGAGGAAACCCAGCAAGGTCTGTCTGTGCAGAATCTTCCTGGCCTCTCTGTGCAGCATTCCTTCCTCCAGGGTATGGGGCAGGACCCTCTCTGGAATGAGGGTCTTTTGACCTACAAGCAGATTGGAATCCTACCTTTTGCAGGTGAAGGAAGGATGGGAGAAGATCTGCGAGATTCTGTTACCAGAGGCCTACTTCTGAGAAACTCAAGTGCCCCGACATTACAGCACAAGATTGTCTGTCACAAGTGCTGTGGGAGTTATGGGCCAGGGGCATGGACAAAAATCACATTTATCTATACTATTTTTCTTCTCTCTAAAGAACTTCTTTAACACTTCTTATAAGGCAGGTCTGCTGGTGAAAAATACCCTAAATTTTTGTTTGAGAAAGTCCTTCTTTCTCCTTTACTTTTGGAGGATAATTTTACAGGTTACAGAATTCTAGGTTGGTGGGGGTTTTCCTGTCAACACTTTAAAATTTCACTCCATTCTCTTCTTAACTGCATGGTTTCGTTCTTTCTTTCTTTCTTTTTTTTTTAGAGACAGAGTCTCATTTTGTCACCCTCAGTAGGGTGCTGTGGTATCACAGCTCACAGCAACCTCCAGCTGTTGGGCTTAGGCGATTCTCTTGCCTCAGCCTCCCGAGTAGGTGGGACTACAGGCGCCCGCCACAGTTTGTTGCAGTTTAGCTGGGGCCATGTTTGAACCTGCCACCCTTGGTATATAGGCCTGGTGCCCTACTCACTGAGCCACAGGCACTGCCCAGCTGCATGGTTTCTGAAGAAAAATCAAACGTAATTCTTATCTTTGCTCGTCTAGTGTGGTAAGGTGTTATTTTTTCCTCTGGCTTCTTTCAAGTTTTTTTCTTTATTTTTGATTTTCTGCAGTTTGAATATGATATGCTTTGGCATGAAGATTTTTTGGCATTTATCTTTTTTGATGTTCGCTGAGCTTCCTGGATCTGTGATTTAGTGTCTCACATTAATGTGAGGAAATTCTCAGTCATTATTGTTTTAAATATTTCTTTGGTTCCTGCTGATGTTCCCTATAAATGTATGTTATACCTTTTATAGTTGCACCATAGTTCATTAATCATCTTCTTTTTTTCTTTTTCTTTTTTGTTTCTCCTGGCTTTTCAGTTATTGGAGTTATTATGGCCACAGCCACATCCTGAAACTCAGAGATTCTTTCCTCAGCCACGTTCAATTCATCAAAGGGATTCTTCACTTTTGTCACAGTGTTTTTGATCTATAGTGTTGCTTTTTGAGTCTGTTTTAGGATTTCCATCTCTCTTCTCACAGTACCCTCCTATTCTTGCATATTGTCTGTTTTTTCCTTTAGCATTCTTAGTATATTAATAATAGTTGTTTTAAATTCCTGGCCTGTTTTAAATTCCAACATTTTGGCCATATTGAATTTGGTTCTGATGTGGGCTCTGTCTCTTCAAACTTTATTTTTTGTCCTTTGGTAAAAAGCAGACAGGAGGGTAAAAAGCACTTCCGTAAATAGGACCGTGAGGAGTTGGGGAGAGGGGAAACGTTCTAGCATCCTATGGTCCTGTGCCTGGGAGTCAGCGTTTTAGTGCACCTGTGCCCCTGTGCTGTGAACTTCACAAGGGCTTCTCAGTTTCCCCGCCACCCTTACATGGGACAGGACATAAAAGCGGTTGGAGCTGGATATTTTTCTTCCCCTGGGTCAGTTAAGCTTAGATAAAACCCCAATAGTTTACAGTCTGGTGGTAGAATAGTTTCCCTTGGAGGCTGGCCTTGTCAGGGAGAGCAAAATGCTCTGGCACGTTTCAAAATGGTTCCTTTTTGCTCTCCTCCTCCAGAAACATAAAGGGATTTTCCTCTAGTCTTCACTGAAAGAAACTGGTAGAGCTCCTCAAGGTAAAATTCACAAAAGTGTGTGGACCCCCTCCTTAATCACTGGGCCCCCAGGAGTTCTTAATTCTGAGATTTGTCAACGCTGAGCTTCCAGCAGTGCGAGTTTTTCCTACTCTAGCCCTAGTTCCTGCTAAGGTTTCTGTTCCAGTAGGTTGTGATTCTCTGTATCTTCCTAATTGTCCTTCCCATCTGGGGGGGCAGCAGTTTGTCCTGTGACCTCTCTTATCTGCCAAATCTAGGAAGAGTTGTGCATTTTCCAGTTTGTTAGCTTTTTACTTGTTGTTAGGACAAAGTAATGATTTCCAAGCTTCTCACGTGCCAGACTGAAAACTGAACGTCTCTCCTTCATTTTTGAAGGATAATTTCACTAGGTACAGGATTTTACGTTTTTGTTTTGTTTTGCAATGGGCTCTTGCCCTGTCATCCTGGATACAGGACCGGGGCACTATCATAGCTCACAGAAACCCCCAACTCTTGGGCTCAAGGGATCCTCCTGCCTCAGCCTCCTGAGTCGCTGAGACTACAGGTGCACACTACCATGCCTGGCTAATTTTTTCTATTTTAGTAGAGATGGGGTCTTGTTTTTGCTTAGGCTGGTCTTGAAGTCCTGAGCTTAAGTGATCCTCCCACCTTGGATTTTCAGAGTATTAGGATTACAGGTATGAGCCACTGAGCCTGGCCCCAGATTTTAGGTTTTTTAATGAAAAAGTTTCAACCTATTCTTGACTCTGATTATTCTGCATATGTAACTATGGAAAAGCCATGGTCTCAGTTCCTTCATTTGTAAGGTGGGTAGATTCTGGTGGTGAGGATTAGAATAGATGTCTCTAACAGTCCTTCAAGCTCTAACACTTTGATTCAATCATGCAGCTAAACAACAACTAAACAGAGCTTTATTCACTGGCCTGTAACCAGTCTGGCTACTGGTGTGAGCCTGTCACACGCCCTTATAGTATTGACACTGTGCTGTTGCTCATGGTAGGCAGTACTTACAATGACGTATACATCTACATTTGTCCAATTTTCAAAAAATGGATCCTGAACCCTGAAAAAGCAGAGAGGGTACAACCTGAGTGCTCAGACTTGTGCTCAAGAAGGAAACCTGAGTAGCAACAAAAAGTGCAGCACAGCCAAATTTCCCAAAGGATCCCTTCTGAATTCTCTATCATCTAAAAGCACTCATTCCCTTAGCAATTTCTCACATAAAAAAAACAAGGACGAGGCTCTGCGCCTGTGGCTTAAGCGGCTAAGACACCAGTCACATACACCTGTACCTCAGTAACTAGTTCTAATCCAGCCTGGGCCCTCCAAATAATGACAGCTGCAACCAAAAAATAGCCAGGCTTTGTGGCTGGCTCCTATAGTCCCATCTACTTGGAAGGTGGAGGCAGGAGACTAGCTTGAGCCCAGGAGTTGGAGGTTTCTGTGAGCTGTGATGCCACCGCACTCTACCCAGGGCGGCAGCTTGAGGGTCTGTCTCAAAAAAAAAAAACAAAAAAAACCCCCAAAAAACCAAGGACTATTTTTAAAAATGGTATAAGAACTTTGCATAGAAGTAATAGGATATTTTGTCAAGTAGCACGATATAACTGTGACTATCATATTTGACTGACTGATTCTAAGGAGGATTCTATCCCATGCAGAACATTGGTGTGTGCTTGGAGCTGAGTGAGATGGTACCGTGTCCAGAATTGGCAAGAGCCCCTGATTTGTACTCTTTTGCTTGCTACCAAATTATGAACAGGTCCTTTTTTTTTTTTTTTTAAATCTGGAGTGCAGTGGCACAATCTTGGCTCACTGCAACCTCTAATTCCCAGATTCAAGATCCTCCTGTCTCACCTTTCAAGTAGCTGGCGCTACAGGTACACACCACCACAATTATTTTTTTTTATTTCTTGTAGAGACAGGATCTCACTGTTTCCCAGGCTGGTCTGCAACTTCTGAGCTCAATCAATTTTTCTACTTCAGTCTTCCAAATCTAAAGTGCTAGAATTACAGATATGAACCACCATGCCTGGTCCAATTTTTAAGACAGCGATTTAACAATGTGTCTCAAAAGCCCTGAAAATGTTGTTTCCCTAGCTTTATCACAAGTTAGTGATAAAGAAATGGACAGTATTTGGTCAGAGCTACTAGTCCCCACATTCTCAGCTTTCTGCTCCTACAGGTCTAGGAGAGACTGGGAATGCTCCAGACAATAGCATTTGCTATTGAGTTTTTTGTCTCTGTGAAAGCTCTGGGCCTTTCACGCTGGGCAGCATGTCACGGGATCCCAGAGTGCTGCTTTACACATCTGAGCTGAGGTTTAGGTCCTCTACTGGCTGCTTTCCCTCCTGTCCACAGGTCCACATCTCTCTTTGTCCTATAGGACTTACCACCCTGAAAGCAGGAAGAAACAGGGAAAGACAAAACAGAAGAAAAGAAAATGTTCCTCCCAAAAGCCCTGAGTGAAACCGGAACTAAGCCCCTTACTCCTAGAGTTTTCCAGGGCACAGGTAGGTAGCAAGCAGGAGGTAGCCCCAGGTCTTGCCACCTCAGCTTCTTAGAAAATAAGACCCAAAAGCTCTTTCTCCAGGAAATAGCGTCCCTTTCTTCTGAGGACGCCTCTCCTAACTCCTTTCAGTTTTTGTATTCTGACAGAACCTGCCCTCCTGGGTTGGTTAGTTGGTTGGTCCAGGGCTTCCATGAGGCCCAGCTATAGCCCTACCCTCCCCATGATTTTGTTATATGCACTCTTTTTGATAACTGAGGATATTTCAATATTCTTCCAATTGGTGCCTTCTTTTGCATAAGGTCATTTGAGATGGGTTTCTAATATGGCCCAAGAACAGAATCCCCAAACATGGGAACCTAGAGAGAGGGGTCCCCATGTAGACATTAGAGTTTTCAAGCTGTGATCACTGAGAGCCTCATCTATTTGCACTGTGTCCTGACAACGATTTTTCCTGGATCTGTTCTATTGTTCTCACCCCTCTTCCTTCTCATTCCCAAGAGGCCTTAGAAAGGGAGCTGTGAACTCCTAATGGCAGGAGAAGCAGAAGCTCAGTAACTAGTCTATATCAGGATTTCAACGCCAGAACATAAGTGGTTGTTTGTACGCGGATGGTGGTATTTACCTATAAAAGATCTAGGGCTGCATTGCTATAGCTGTAGATTAGAAATAACCTAAATGTCTAATAATATTTCAAAGAGTGATGGTCTAGCCATCCAACAGGATATTTAGCAGATATTAAAAATTATATTTTAAAGAATATTTAATGACATAGAAAAATGCTTATGATATAAAATGTGAAAATCAAAATATACAATTTAATGTAACTTATAACCTAAATTATATCAAGTTATATAATATTCTATATACACAATCAAATGGCTAAAGAGAACCAGAGAAAAATGATGTTTATTTTCTTTGTTATGTTTTCTGTCTTTTCCAAATTGTTTATCATAAGTGTGTTTTACTTTTTTATTTTGGTATTATGTTTTGGCACACAATTTTATACTGAATTATGATATTTAAAAGATCATTGGGAGGTTGAGGCAGGAGAATCACTTGAGCCCAGGAATTGGAGGTTGCTGTGAATTATGATGACAGCCTGGGTGACAGAGTGAGACCCTATTGCAAAAAATAAATAAATAAATAAATAAATAAATCTTTTTTTTTTTTTTTCAAAGATCAAGACCCTATTAGAACATTTTTTTCTATAGAAAAGTCATATTTCTTCCTCTGCTATTTGCTGTCAGCCTGTTCCAGATAGTAACGTAACCAGCATTATTGGGAGCCCCTGTTTTCTGCCATGACAGTCCCTCCAAAGCTTGTGCTCTCAGGTTGCCTGCATCCCTGGAATGCCAGGCGTGGCTGGCTGGCTGGAAGGGGGAGGGGCTGCCTTTCCAACCACCAGGGTAAGGTTGTTTCTCTAGCTGGCTGGTGGCTTTGGCACCAAACTAGTAACCTGACTTTCACATGAGCATATTTGTGGACCCAGATATGCCCAGAGTTAGTACCTGAGGTAACACTGCTGCTCCTGTTACCTGTTTTATTACAGCTTTTGTTCCAGCCCAAGTTAGGGGTTGCATAGATGTGACACAGCAATTAGGGAGCTGAAACGTGACACCCAGGACATACCTTTGCCTGAATTCATCAGCGTGACTGAGCAGTGAACACAGAGGGTCAGGGCTGAGGGGCCACGGTACTTGGCCTCCCTGCTGCTGTCTGGCTTTGTGAGCTTGCACAAGCCTCTTTTGAAATCTCTTTGCCATCTGTCCACAGACGCAAACCATGATTTAGGGGAAACACACAACCACAGACACCATTTCTAACCAAAACTGTCTGTTCTGTTCATTCCGTAGGGTGTGTGTAATAATAGGAGCAAACTCTTGCCACGTGCCTGTCACAGTGCTAAATGCTTTATTTGTATTGACTCATTTAATATTCAAAACAACTCTGAGAGGTGCCTTTATCTTCATCACCATCCCTTTTTAGCAGATGAGGAAACGGAGGCATAAGTAATTTTTTTTTTTTTTTGAGACAGAGTCTCACTATGTCACCCTTGGTAGAGTGCCGTGGCATCACAGCTCCCAGCAACCTCCAACTCTTGGGCTTAAGCGATTCTCTTGCCTCAGCCTCCCAAGTAGCTGGGACTACAGGCACCTGCCACAATGCCCGGCTATTTTTTTTGTTGTTGTTGTTGCCATTGTTGTTTAGCAGGCTGGAGCCAGGCTCGAAGCTGCCAGCTCCGGTGCAGGTGGCTGGCGCCCTAACCACTGAGCACGGGCACAGAGCCTGAGGCATAAGTAATTTGCTCAAGTGCACACAGCTGGGCTGTGGTGGGCTGGGGATTCAAACCCAGATGAAGTGGCTCACAAATCTAGGCCATCAACCACTGTGCTCTACTGCTCCTCAGCCATGTGATTTTCAGTTCACTCTATCTTTATTCCAAACTGGTCAGAGGTGGTCAGTTCACCACAGTGACTCCCTGACAAAACTGCCAGGTGGGTGAAGCACCCCACTGCCTCCCCAACCCCCCGTAATCCAGCTGCCCAGAGTCAGCCTCTGGAGCCAATGCTCTGCAATTCTCCCCCTTCCCAAGGAGGCCAGGACAGCAGAAGCCTCCCTGGCACACAGTCTCCCAAAGAGAAGAAAATGGGTTGTGGGCTTCCCATCCTCTTGGCCCCATATTCAGAAGTGAGAAAGTACTGTTTTCTTGGTTTTTAAGAAAAGAAGAAATCCAATACTCATCACTAAATGAACACACTGTACATATATATATGTAAATTCACTTATTTGGTTTTCTTTTTTCTTTTTTTTTTCTTTTTTAGATCCTCCATAATTTTTATTTTATTTTATTTTTTTTTCTAGGATGTCTATAATTTTTTTTTATTTTTTTAGTTTTTTTTTATTTTTTATTTTTTTAGAAGATCACTCAGCTTCACATTTTATGATTATTTTTTATTTATTTATTTATTTTTTAAGCAGGAACTCAACTTTATTGTGTCAAGCAGCCGCTTATATAGAGCGTGGGGACGGGGTAGGGAAAGAAGGCGGGGGATGAGGAGCATGACAGGGTTGGGCCAATGGCATGGTACCACGTTGGCTGTATCTAGGTAGAGGCAGTTTCAGGCTGGGCCTAGCTGAGTCATTGCTACGCGGAAGTAGCTCGATGGATCTACTTCTAGTCAGGCTTGGGAAGTTGCACTAGGCCTCAGGCACATGGCAGGGTCCAACAATTCTCTCTTTTGTTTTTTGTATGGTAGAAAAACATACCCCTGTCTTAGGTTGTCTGCTCTTGCAGTTTCAGTCTTACCCATCATGGGGATACAAACATCAAGGGTTTGGTCCCTGTCTTAGGTTGACTGAACGCAGAGTGATCTTACCCGTCTTTGGGTACTATGAATGTAATCCACCGTGCAGCCTCTCCATA
>CAUYPK010067850.1:0-17457 GCA_963574355.1 Loris lydekkerianus | reverse complement strand
GGTAAGTTTCTTCCTGGGCTCCAAAATGTTCTTTCAGAGAAGCTATTTCTGTCTGGTGGTCAGTATGGGTGACTTCTAATTTTTCCTGCAAAGAGCTAATCTCTTGCAATAGAGAAAGTGACATATCCACATCCCCAGCAGGTTTATTGGACTCTAGTCTTCTTCGGAGCTCAGCTGCTTCCTGTACTCTCAGTGCTAGGTCTTTCTCTAGTTCCATTATACGTGATTTTTCTGATACTGTAGCCACCTATTAACAGTAGCCAAAAAAAAAAAAAAAAAGACAATTTTAAATAACAAATCACCCTGGGTGAGGAACTCTTCTCTAAATGGAACTTTACCCTGGAAGTGAGAACAATGTAACCTAAATATTGCAGCCTCATATTAATTTGAATAAAGTTAAAATTAATAAATAACAAATCACTGATGCTTTTCCTTAATCCTGAAGATATTTAATAATTACCTATCTCAAGCAGCAGTCAAGCTGTTGCAAATGATTTCAGGTTAATGTATCTAATCGTAATAATGGCTTAAACCCAATTTGGATAGCTCCAGTCCTAAATTATAATCTTCAGCAAACTCCTAGCATTTTGAGACACTAAAGTAGTGGTTCTCAACCTTCCTAATGCCATGATGTATTTTCATTGTTACAAAACCACAGGTTGAGAACCGCTGCACTAAAGGAATCTAAACTAGGTAAGAGTTTAAATATTTTTTTCCTCTAATGAAACTTAAATCAGAGTATCCATTAATTGGTAAGTCAACAGAAAGAGTAATTTTCAAAGTTCTCATTATCTGCCTCCTGAAAGAACCTTCCATATTTTGCCAATTTTTTCTACCCTACTTCATATTCATTCAGGATGCATAACTGTTTATTCACCTAATAGGGGGGATCTTAAAGACTGTGCTGTTCAAAGTAGCTATCAGCCATGTATGGCTCCTGGGCAGTTAAAATGTGGGTCATCTGAAGTGAAATGTGCTGTATGTATAAAATATACATCAGATTTTGAAAACTTAGAAAAAATGAACCCTAACCCTGTTTTTATACTGATTACATGGTGAAATTATTTTAGGTATATCAGTTTACATAAAATATATTATTCAAATTAATTTCACCTGTAACTTACTAAAATGTAAGTTAATGTGGATACCAGAAGATTTTAAGCTTATAGCTTACATTGTTACTTCTATTTGGATAGCACTGGTATAAGAAATCTAAAATTAACCTATCAAATGTTTCAAACACGTTACCTATAGAATAAAAGCTTCAAGTGGATAATGAAGAATTAACTTACTAACCTTTTTTTTTTTTAAAAAAAAAGACAAAGTAAGAATGATTACTTACCTGCAATTATACATAAGAATCTTACAGAGTCTCCTTTTGGGATTTTAAGATGGGCACACATCTTGTTCCCCTAACCCAGTGGTTCTCAGACCTTAGTATGGGCGTAAGTCACCTGGAATGCGTGTCTAAAACACAAGTTTCTAGCTACTCCCACATATTTTGATTCTGTCTGTACTCTGAGGGAGTACCCAGGAATCTTCTCTTTTTGAATAAGCACTCCAGGGCTAGGAAAAACACTGTTTTAACCTCTGTCTTTTCAGTCTTAGAAAATTATTTCCCTCTGCTATTTGTTAGGCAGTCAGTTTAGTGAACAGAACATGTAGAAAATGCTAGCTTCGGGCATAAAAATTATTTGATTAACCTGGGAAATAGAAGGGAACACAAATAATTTAAAAACAGCAATGAGTCCTGAACTTTAAGGACCAAAACTCTGAATTTAAGACTCCTCTCCCACACTGCTTTTATTCGGACAGAAAATAATAGACACGTTTCTTCCATTTCCTCTGCCCACCTCCAGATTGTAATACCAATAAAGACTGAAATATCCTTAAGGCAAAAAAGCACTTGGGTCTCCCAAACTGCATACTCAAGTCATTAATATTTCAGAGTTGACTATAATTACTGTGCTTTGAGAACAGAGATGCTTCCAGTCAAAAACGTTAATTCACTTCATACAATTTTCTGAACAGGGAAGAGTCCAAGTATTTGTTACCTCAAAATAAGGTACAAAATATTAACAAATCCCTTTGTTGCAAAGTCTTTAGAATCAATAAATTAAATCCAATAGAGCAACAGTTCTTAGTGACAACCAACAGCTAAGTAAAAAGTAACAAAATGAAAATAATATGATTGTACTTTATATGGTATTTTCACATAAAGTATAGCACTTCTTTTTTTATTTTTGAGACAGACTCTCACTTTGTTGCCCTCAATAGAGTGCTGTTGCGTTATAGCTCACAGCAACCTCAAACTCTTGGGCTCAAGCAATTCTCTTGCCTCAGCCTCCAGAGTAGCTGGGATAACAGGTGCCTGGCACAATGCCTGGCTATTTTTTTAGAGACAAGATTTCGCTCTTGCTTGGGCTGGTCTTGAACCTACGAGCTCAGAGAATCCACCTGCCTCAGCCTCCCAGAGTGCTAAGGCACTTCTGTTTTTTATTTTATTTCCCAAAGTCTGCCCACAGTGGAGAGTACCCATGTGTCTGCCTTTCCCACTAGTTTGAGATAATAAATTAAGTCAGGAATCATTTCGGCACCAAGGATACTGTTTGTAAAATGACTTTATTGGCTAAAAGGAATTCTAAAGTGCTTCCTAAAAAGTAATGTAGATGATATGAAACGCACATGGGTCACTGGTTATTTTCATACTTGGCAATTCATGAGTGAGAATCAATAGAAGACACATTTTGTTCGAGAAATACAGTAGAACCTACACAGCTGACCACCTCCCTGCACTCAGCACCTCCTTGAGCTGACCTATATTTCACAGACTGGACATGCACCACAGGTACTAATGCCTAGTTCCTTATGTTAACCACCTCCATATGTAGAACAGTCTGTTATAGTCCCTTGGGTGGTCAACTTACAGAGGTTCTACTTCCTAAACTTTCATCTGAAGTATCTGGATAAAACCATGGTGTAAATCAGTGATTTTTCACTGAGAGGATTTTAGGAGTACCACAGAAAGTTATAAAGATCATTAATTAAATTATTTTTGAAAGAAGTTCAAAGCACAGTAAGTACATTTTTTTTTTAGACGGAGTCTCACTATGTTGCCCTTGGTAGAGCGCCGTGGTGTCACAGCTCACAGCAACCTCAAACTCTTGGGCTTAAGCGATTCTCTTGCCTCAGCCTTCCAAGTAGATGGGACTACAGGCTCCCACCACAACACCTCGCTATTTTTTTTGTTGCAGTTGTCACTGTTGTTTAGCAGACCTGGGCCGGGATTGAACCCACCAACCTCAGTATATGTGGCTAGTGCCCAACTCATTGAGCTACGGGTGCCAAGCCAGTACATTCTTCTAATTTTACTCTTTTTTTTGATCAACATAATTTAAGTGTGCCATGGAAGTTTCACTATGGGTTTGAGTGTGCTGTGAGATAAAAAAGGTTGAAAAACACTGCTATAAATAGATGCATTCTTATGCACAACAAAAAGAAAGCATCAACGTTTGCTGACAAAACTAAGATATGGGAGAGGAGCTTAAAAGTAAAAAAAATATATCCCTACTTCAAAACCCTTTCATACTAAAGGAACTCAATCTCACTAGTCTCTTTTATTTCCCAGGTCAATTCTTTCACTCTCATGTAAAGAAGAAACAACACAAAATTACCACTTCATTATTATTATTTTTTTTTTTCTTTTTTGAGACAGAGCCTCAAGCTGTCGCCCTGGGTAGAGTGCTGTGGCATCACGGCTCACAGCAACCTCCAACTCCTGGGCTTAAGCGATTCTCTTGCCTTAGCCTCCCAAGTAGCTGGGACTACAGGTGCCCACCACAACGCCCGGCTATTTTTTGGTTGTAGTTGTCATTGTTGTCTGGCAGGCCCAGGCTGGATTTGAACCTGCCAGCTCTGGTCTATGTGGCTGGCACCTTAGCTGCTTGAGCTACAGGTGCTGAGTCTATTTTTTGAGACTCTGTCTCACTCTGTTGCCGTGGGTAGAGTGCCATCATGTCATTGTAGCTCACAGCAACCTCCAACTTCTGGGCTTAAGCAATTCTCTTGCCTTAGCCTCCCAAGTACCTGGGACTACAAGAGTACACCACTATGCCTAGCTAACTTTTCTGTTTTTAGTAGAGATGAGAATCTTGCTCTAGCTCAGGCTGGTCTGGAACTCCTGAACTCAAGCAATGCCCCCGCCTCAGCCTCCCAGTGTGCTAGGATTACAGCTGTGAGCCACCATTCCTGGCCCACTTCATTTTTTTTGTCTTACCAAATGCACAGGAAAAATCTTTGGGTTTGAGGCTGAGAATATTTTCTTTTGTCTTAAAAAATAAAGAAAACCTTATGATTTAGAGAAGGAAAATTACTCAATTGTCTAGATTTTTAGATCTAGACAATTTCTCACTAAGAAAAACTTGTACAAATACTGGTAACAAAAATCAAACCAAATTTGATCAAAGACAGAGTAATTTTAGAAATTTTAAAGAATGTGGGCGATTTAGCTACTGACAAATTCATGATTGAAAGGTACCCATCAATACTTATTTTTATATGTATATGACTCTGATTACTTTTTAAATTCTTTAGCATACAATTACTTCCATAAAAGACTCCATTCTGTGGTGGTTATGACCAAAGGCTCTGGAGGCAAATGGCCCAGATGCAAATCTTGGCTCCACTATCACTATTAGCTGTGTGACTTTAGACAAATTAACCTTTCTGTGCCTCCGTGTTCCTATCTGTAAAATGGGAAAAATAATACTTTTATCTCTTATGGTTGTGTTGAGACTGAATAATACTTGTAAAGGACTTAGAACAAAAAGTAAGCACTATATAGGTGCTTTAATATATAAACAAACTAAAACATGACTAATGTATTGACTGCAAGGGGCAAACACAGCAAGCTAGAGACAGTAAGAAGCCATTCTGTTCCCAACACACATTTCTCCTTTCTGACTATTAGATTTTAATCTCCTGGGTAATAGAAAGGAGGGAGGTACAAAGAGATCAGCTATCAAGAAAAAAGATAACTGGGGTAAAATGTCCTTAACTCTCATTAGAAAGAGCCAATGTTTCTATTTCCTTCCCCTGAGGCAAGGGAAAAGGCAGAAAAGAGAGCTAAAATAACAATAAAATAAGATTTAGAAAATCCAATAACTATGAATATGAGAACAAGAGGACAATTGACTGCTTGTGGCACACTGGAGAAATGTATTTCAAGGTATTAAAACAAAGAATTTCAAATACTGTTATATCCATTAGTTTATAGAGTTGTAAAGTTTCTGATCTCAATTTTGGTTGAGTTAACCAAAGGAGTGAGTCTTTACTTTTGACCAAAAATTTGATATTAAACACCTGTGCCTACCCACCAGTCTAAGCTTAAGAATATATGAATAGTACCAAGACCAAACTCAGTTGAACCACTGGGTCAAGGCTCAGGCCAGCTATGAGGTATGTCATCACCCGAAGTGTCCACCACTCACACGCATGAGTCTGCTTCATTAAATAGTGAAAACCATTACCCTAGTGTCTTCTAACTCCCTCTGGAGTTTGTCAGCTTTGGTCTTTTCAAAGAGCAGGCTCTGTTCAAGCTCCTTAATGCGGGCATGCTCCAGTTTGGTCTGCGTCTGTTAGTAAAAAGGAAGAGGAAGAGAACACAACAGTGCCACCATGACATGCCAGCACAAGAGGAGAGACAGCGGCATGCAGGCTGAGCCACCAGTACCTTCCGCCAAAGGATGAACAAAAGGGGTAATGGAGATGGGAAGAGGATGGAATGAGATGAGGAGGCTGGGGGTGAGGATGAGCGCTATGGACAAAAGGGTGGTGGTGGACAGGGGACATGAGCTGGTCTCTTTGGAAAGAAAAAATGGAAAACACATGAGCAAGATGAAAGTATCAGATGCATGCAGCCAAATATAAGTCATATTGATAAGTGAAGTTTATCAGCACAATTAGAATAGTTAATATCCCTCTAAACTATCATTTTCCCTCCTCCCCACGAAGGCTACTTGACATTCATGTGTATGTAACTGACTCAATGGCTTCAAAAAGTAAATTAACCCTCAAAATGATCATTTACTCTCACCTAAATGGAATAAAAAAACTTAAAGTATTCTATAAGTCCTCATAGCAGATCCGTATGTTGTAGCATAAAATTTAATATGAGAAAGGGCCAGGTAATAACCCTAAATAAAGGGGGCTCCAGAACTAGAGCTAAGGAAGTCATACCAGTGCCCTCTGTTGAAATGAGTGTGAAGGGTATTTGTGAGATTTTCAGCAACATGATCATGTCAGACAAGTCTGGAGCCACGGGAAGCTCAATTTCCCTCCAAAAGTGGATTTACCGAAGGCTGTTTGTCTCAGGGAAGGAGGGAGGAATCAATTACAAAGACAAAATTCAGTTAATTGTCTTCCACAGCTCCTATCTCTGAAGCAGATCAATTAAGGGGCTCAGGTAGAAGAAAAGTTTAGCTCAAACTGGAAAGGGGCTTATTATTTTTATCCCTCAGAGAAAAGAAAGCTAAGAAATGATGACACAACACAAAGACATGAGTTTGAATTCACGCAAAGAGCTGGTGGGATCCGAATGCAGTCAGAGCCTCTGAGATCCCACAGATACACTGCATTCTCACAGATGCTCATCACCACATCCTTAGGGGTAACCTAACTGGGGAACCCAGAGGGCCATCTCTTTCTGAGAGGTATAAGTGCTGCAGTATCTTAATCACTCTGAAATAATCTAGATATCCAAATGTACCTTTCATCCCACCCAACCTCTCCTACCCAAAAGGTTATCATCAGTTATCAGAATGACAAAACCTATTGAAGGAATGGCTCTCAACAGCTTGTTACTTGTAATAATTTAAATATTTTGTGTTTCTAACTGATCTATTGGTCTGGACAATATGGGCAATGAAAAAATGACAACAGCAGCTAAACAAAGTAGTGCAAAGCTTGAGTAGAAGGTAGAATGTAAAAATAAAGCTTATACACACCTTCACTCATCCTAGTGGTACTCAAGGGACTTCAATGCATTCAAGAGGTCACTTTGCTTATGAACCATATATGCCATTTAAAAGGTAGGTGAAAAAAATTTAAAATTCTTCACTTTTTAGTGAAAAGAATTTAGTAAAATTCTTCACTTTAGCCCTTTACTCTGAAAATAATGAGATAAAATTCAAAACCTAATTGTCTGTAAAGTCCCCTTGGTCCATATGTGCCTTAGACAAAAGTTGTTCAATTTTACCTGCTTTTACAAAAGAAGAATCTAATTCATATCTACATAATTGAGGTCACAGCCTTAAGAACTAAAATCCCAAACCACAGTCCTAGGAAAAGGCAAAAAGACAACAGAATCTTTCTTCTCTTGACACTGTGTTAAGTGTCCTCTTGGTAAAAGGTCTCTACTTCCAGATAAAAGGCAAATATACATTTAATGTGATTTTTTTTCTCCATTCAGAGATCTTCCAGATGAGCACAGCTACTGCCTCCTGACTGATGGGTATATACACAAGTTATCTGGGGCTCTCAAGTAGCATTTGATCAATTAACTGCAAGGAACTGGTGATCCACTTCCATGCCACTGCACATAATGAAAATGTGACACTAAACAGGAAACCTTCCTTTTAAAATTATTTCTTTCTTAGAATACGACACAGAGTAGTCCAAGAGGAAAGTCCTGGGATAGGGGACCGAGAAGGAAAGCAAAGGCTTTGCAAGAAGCGCACAAGAGAGGCAGGAGGGAGATCCCATGCAGACTGACACCGGGTGCAGCGGGAGCCTGTTTTGGAAGGAGAGAAGAGACCCAGATCACTGAAGTAGCTTCACAAAAAGGAACCCTTCAGAATGAAGACCTTTTAAAAAGTTCAGTCTTGAGTTGTCTATTTCAGCTGCCAGGAGGTGGTAAGAAGAAAAATAGTTTTTGTTTTAATTTCATTCTCTTGCGGTAGTAAACAAAGCAAAAAATTCTCAGGCTCTTTTCAACTTGCATCACAGTTGGCAGAGTACACCAAGCAGCAGTGCACTGGAGGCCACTTCGGTAAGATCTATATTGTGTGTTTACCTTAATCATCAGGAAGAAGATAAACAAAGCACATGCCTAATTTTGGTACTACTAGAAAAATCTCACTTTAGTAACAATAAATTTAAAACACTTGGTGTCTTCATTGAAGAATGTTTGCCTCTATTTTCACAAACTAGGGAAAACACTGTGTAGCAGCAGCAAAGGAAGTCTGAACGTCTTGTCAGCTGCACTGGCATGCACTGACCAGCAGTGGGTGTGCACTGAAAAGGCCACCAGTCAGAACCGGGAGTCTCACAATTGCCTTTTCTCTCGTCAGAAGTAGTATTAGACAGAGAAACTTCCCCAGAATTCCTACAACTCTGCATCTAGCGTGCTTTATGCTAGTATGTTTTATCAACTCTTGTGGAATAAAAATAAAATTAGAAGACATTATGAATTAGGTGAAGAAGGCCAGGCCTCCAGACAAAAGAACTTCTTTTTTTCTTTCTGATAAAATTCTTTATAAAGCAAACACTGGCCTAGTGATTAAATAAATGAATTTACATAGCTTAGTCATTACATACAAGTTCTTCAAGATACAAATGTAATTGCTTTGGAAGCCACATGCACAGAAATATTAAGGTCCATGTCCCAAGGTCAGATTATGCCATTAGTATTTGAGTATATCAATAAGCATTTTAATCTGCAATCAATCTGTGTTAACAAAAGAAATATCCACACAGTTAAGTGCCCTCTTACATTCTCAGGATCTTCAGAAATCTGGCTCTTTTGCTATCAGTAAAAAAATAAAAAAATTAAACAACAACAGAAAAGAGACTCAACTAAGGTTTCAATATGTGTTAGGGTTTCAAGATACCTACACACGATCAATTTCAAGTAAATTATCAGGTAGACTGTACCAGCCTAGTACTGATGCAAATATTTTAAACTGACCCTCCCCAAACACACAGGCTATAGGCTATATTTCATATGAATTAGAAGATGATATGAAATTTCTAATGAAACTCTGGGTGTTTTTAAATGGAGGAGAACACAAAGGTCAACTAAAGGAATGTGACTGTATATGAAATGAGTAAAAAAGGTATCAGATTGTTAATGAACTATTAAATTATGGGTCCTACAAACTAGAAATCAAAAAATGTCCCTCGGGTGGCGCCTGTGGCTCAAGGAGTAGGGCACGGGCCTCATATACCAAGGGTGGCGGGTTCAAACCCAGCCCGGGCCAAAAAAAAAAAAAAGAGATTTTTAAAAATATGAATAAAGAGGAAGAATTTTTTTTTTTTAAGTGTGTTCCCTTTACTCTTTTTATAAAGACTGTAAAGATGTTTCATTTCCAAAGAAATCAGATTTCCTATTTGAAAGGGCCCCTGAAATTTAAATATAATTTGGGCACCAACAAACTCTAAAATTGTAAAGGTAATAAATATATGTTTGGGTAAATGCACTGATAAGTGCAATTTTTATTAAAAATATTTTAAAAACCCAAATATCTGAAAAGTTTAAAAATATTAATTTACATTTGTCATATATTTAGCAATGGCACGAAACTAAGAAAACATTCAATTGTGCCTAATTAAAACACTAATACGAATAATTGTTAAGAAGAGATGAGAAACCTGACACTAAAAGACAATCTACGAATTCTAAATGTGGCATGGAAGAAAAAAGAAGCCGAATATAAATGGCTCGTTTTTTGCTTTGGTAATTTTTTTAAAAAATTAACTATGAAAAACTTCTTTTACAGGATTATAAAAGAACCTATCTTGCTCAACTGAAAGTGAAAAACTTTGTTATGGACTATTATGATAAAATAAAAAGTGCTCTTTAAAATACCAAATCAAGGCAACATACCTAGTCTCACTTAGGACTGCTTTAAATTAAGGACACACTGCCAGATTTATGACCTGATTAAATCCAATTCATCGCTTTAAATTTTGAAGCATAAGAAAACAGCAGTGAGAATTTGACTGGGCCACAGGAAGCAGGACGCTACAGTCACAGACTCAAGGGCTGGCATCATCACTGTAAAGCCTCACCCAAAACCCAACTTGGCCAGAGAGGCTGGGGTTCCTGCCAATTCCCTCACCTGAATTTTCTGGCCATACATGTCAGGTGGCATATTATTTCACCCACATTTCTGAATAGTGGTACCCATAAAAGCTTTAGAGAGCTAGAGGAGGGTTTTACCTCAAGATCGCCTTTGGTAATTGATTCTTCTTCAACCCGGAACTGAAGGTCCTCAACTTTCCTGTGGAATAGAACCAAAACAAAGCACTTAAGAAAGCCAATTAGCAGTCAGCTAATCCTAGTACTCTGGGAGGCCAAGGTAGGTGGATTGCCTGAACTAAAGTGTTTGAGACCAACCTGAGCAAAACTGAGATCCCATCTCTACTAAAAATAGAAAAACTGAGGCAAGAGAATTGCTTAAGCCCAAGAGTTGGAGGTTGATGTGAGCTATGACGCCACAGCACTCTACCCAGGGTGACAGCTTAAGACTCAGTCTCAAAAAAAAAAAAAAAAGGCTGGGCATGATGGTTGATGCCTGAAATCCTAACACTTGAGAGACCGAAGGGGGCAGATAACCTGAGCTCACCAGTTTGAGACCAGCCTGAGCAAGACTGAGATCCCATCTCTAAAAACTAGCCAGGTGTTTGTGGTAGGTGCCTGCAGTCCCAGCTACTTGGGAGGCTGAGGCAAGAGGATTGCTTGACCCTAAGAGTTTGAGGTTGCTATGAGAATTGACACTACGCCCCTCTACCCAGGACAATAGAGTGAGATTATGTCTCAAAAAAAAAAAGAATACAAGAAAAAAAATCTCTTTTTATATCACCTCACATCAGATATTTTAGGGTGAAGTTAGCAGGCTTCTTATGCAGAGACCTCCAATCTTAAAGGCTTTGGGACAATATCATCACCTGCTCCAAGACTGGGAGCACAGGGCTGTGAACAATTTGGGGGAGAAGCAACCAAAGATCCTATTTCTTTGATTCCAAAATGCACATTTATCTCACATTTTAAATTCTGATATTGGGTGTAGGTGTCTATCAAAGCCATCACAAAGCCAATGAAATATAATGATGTTCTGAGGATTTATAAGATCCAGGTACCAACCACATTGTGAATCTTAAAAAAAAGGAAGGAAAGGTGGACAAAGTACATAACTTAGATGTAAAAAAAAAAAAAAAGCCTTCAAACTCACCAGCATTTCTAGAACAATTCAGAATAAAAAATCCTAGTCAGTTAAGTAAGAAATATCATCCAAGGTTGAAGGGAGAGCTAATTGACATTTGCACTGCTTGGCCATCTGCAAAGAGCCAATTTAAGAACAGGAACAAATGGAACAGATTCCATAACATTCAGAAGGGTCTACAAAGGTCTATCACAGTCTCTTGTTTACCTATAGCCATTTTTTAAATGTAAAAATTTCCCATGTGTAGTGTTTTTCTCTCCAATGAGAAAGTAATGTCCTTGGTAAGAAACAGCATTGTAGGCTGGGCATGGTGGCTCACTCCTATAATCCTTGCACCCTAGGAGACCAAGGCTAGTGGATTGCCTGAGCAGCCTGAGCAAGAGCAAGATGCCATTTCTATTTAAAAATAAATAAATAAATAAAGGAAAAACTAGCCAGGCATTGAAGCAGGCACCTGTAATCCCAGCTATTCAGGAGGCTGAAGCAAGAGGATCACCCAAGCCCAAGAGTTAGAGGATTACTATGAGCTATGATGCCACTGCACTCTACTCATGGCAACGAAGTGAGACTCTGTCTCAAAAAATATTGTACCTTCACTGTGCGGGCTTACTACACCATTGCTTATGACTGTCCTGAGCACTCAGTAATACTAGATTATTACTGGATTAAGTTGCTGTTATAAGAAATGACAGAAGATGGCATTAAAGCTAATAGAAAGACAAACTTCCAATAACCTAGGGATGTCTGAACAGTTTCCATGCAGATGGTTTTTTCAGAGATTTTGTTTATTCACAGCCTTGAGAAACTTCCTTTTGTAAGAACTAAACCTGACTTCCCTTACATCATTTAGCATTTGATCTCATACTAGTAATTCTCTAATTGTTTTACATTGGAGAATTTTGTACTGAGTTTCTCTAGGACAGGGGCCTTCTATCACCCCAGATAAGACGCAATTTCATAAATACTAGGTAACTCAGGCCTAGAATATCCTTTCCTAGGAATGGTTCCATGTGAAAACTAGGTTGAGATTACCTCTACAACACCTACTAAAGCAATCCTCAAGATGTTTGGCATGTTCTATTAAATCAATCAGGCCATGTTTAATAATTTCAAGTTTGCTGAAAAAAGTCAAATTAAAGCAACCTCTCGGGCGGCACCTGTGGCTCGGTGAGTAGGGCGCCAGCCCCATATACCAAGGGTGGCGAGTTCATACCTCACCCCGGCCAAATTGTAATAAAGCAACCTCTCACACAGTATGAAGAGTTCAATTTCTACTGAACATATACCGTATAAGCCGAGTTTTTTCGGCACAAAATTTGTGCTGAAAAACCCGAACTCGGCACAAACGGCTTATACTTGAGTATATACGGTAGTCATTCTTTTGGTTCTAAGGGATGGCAACAATAATGTTAACAGGAACTTTTTCCCTAAGATCAGCAACTGCACCAGTAAAGTTTGGGGTCACCTTCTCTCCTCTTCCAGTTGGTTGAGAAGCTCCACCTTCTCCCTATCAGCAGCTTCCACCATTGTTCGCAGCTGGTCCATCTTGGCCTCCAATTCCAGGACATGCTGGGGAAAACAAGGAAGTCTGTGAGTGGTCTCTTTCTGACCTGGATACAGGCCCAGGGATATCTCCAAAGAGCTACACGTGTTAACCACAGTGGGTGGGCATTGCTCTAAAACCTTGTCACATTAAAATTCTATCTATCTTAACAGGTTACTCTCAGCAGCTTTCCTGGAAGCTAGATGATGAAAAATCACACCATTAAAGCAACAGAGGGCAGTGTTAAAACAACTCTCATCTTTTTTGAAGCTGAAACACACACAAACAATAATCTACAAACAGTAGCTGTAATTCACTGGTACGGTCCTAATAAACAAGCTGGTCTACACAGGCCAAATGACCTGGACATAAAGACTGAAGACTAAGGTAGAATCAAGAAGAACAAAACTTCCTCTCTATGATGATGGAAACAGATACCCCAGGTCACAGCTTTCAAACAAGCTCTGAAGTGCTCTCAAGACTACCTCCTTGGCACCCAGCACTGGGCCTGCCCTTAGGCCTCCTCACTCAATTTAGAAACCATCACCATCTCCACAACAAGGTCAGCACCAGACTTCACCTGGTCGTGTCCGTCCCGGGCCAGAGCTAGTTCCTGCTCTATCTCCCCCACGTGGCTCGTGGCCTTGGCCACCTCCGCCCTCTCTAGATCCCGTTCAGCCAGCAGCTGCTCAATGTGCTGCTGCTTCTCCTTCAGGGCCTCCTGGAGGGCAGTGGTGCCGGAGATCTTCCTGGCGTAACGGGAGGAGGTTTCAGTCAACTGCAAAGGAAAGTTAAAGAAGTGAAGGGCGATGATGCAGTAGGGAAGCAAGGAAGGAGTGATGCATGTATGGTGGGCATCTCCTCAGCAAAGCAAGAGCTGCTCCAGCTCACAGGCTCGCAATGATTAGGAAAGGCTTTTCACCAAAAAAACAAGACAGAGTGTGCCTGCTGTCTGTAAATCTCACAAAGAACACATCAATGTAAACAGGTTAGATCAACCAGGAAGGTGTTTAGGAGGAGAATAAGTGGCTCAACCCTAAGTACTCTGAGCTCAACTGACAGGGCCGTGTAGGAATCTATAAAAATTCCACAGAACCCATTTAACAAGTTTCTCTACACTCTCAGACCAAGCTTGATAGTTATCTTGTTATGACGTTCTGGCCAATCTCTTCAGCCTTAGACTTGAGATTGAGACTTCTTAAAGCTTCCTAAGCTTCTAAATACCATTAAGTAATGAAGAAGCCACTCTTTTAAGAGTCATAAACTTTCCTGCAGCTGACTAAATAGTTGGATCTTTGTAAGGATTTTCTCCATCTTTCTTTCAAAATGAAAGGCATGAAGTTCTCATCCAGGAATCCAGCCTTCAGGCCCTGGACCCCAATCTATTTGCCTTCAGAAGTGTGAGAATGAGCATGCACATGTACACATAGACATGAAGAAAAAGGAGATGAGGAGAAAAACAGAAGAGAAAGACAAATTTGTGTATAAAGAAGAAAGGAAGAAGGTGAAAGGAGGGAGAAAAAAATAGGGAGAAGAGAAAAAAACAAAGGAGGGAGAAAGACAGGGATGGAGTCAGGGCATTCGAGAAACACTGTGTTCAGTTTCTCATCCGTTAATCTTTGCTGTTCTACACACCCAACTTCTACCACCTTGAGGCTAACAACTATGTAAAAATCCAGAGAAGAACAACCTTCCGTTAAATGTGAACAGGTAACTGGGCACGTTTAACAATGTTCTTCCAAGCTAGACTCCAGAAGCTGGGAGGTAGGTAAGAAATAGCCTCATCCCTTGGCAAGTGTTCACTCAAGGCTATTTACATGGCCATTGCTGGTTCCAGATCAATTCAGCCTTTACTTCATCTTCTGCAGTCAAAGCTTCATTCATTACTTGAAGGCTCTCCTCTTAATCAGTTTCTCTGAGCCCTCCTCACAGTGAGGATCTTTCATCAGTTAAGGATTTGGCAATTTGATAACTATGGGAGTAAAAGAATCAAATGCAACTTGTCCATTTCTTTTAGTGAAATTTCTTTAGTTACTTAAACATACTAGGAGAAACTCCTTTCTGCTCTTTTAACCAATTTCATCATATGGTTAAATTATGCTTTCTCTTACTAACATTTCCTCCTGAATACATTAAATGTGAGGTTCCCAAACCATGTGCAGAGATGTCCTAGGGTGCTGCATCAAACTCTCAGGGGCACTGTGGGATATGTTAAGTTCCAAGGGTAGTACAGCAACATTTGTTGGACACCACACAAACTACCAGTTTGAGATAATTCAGTTTCAAGGTTAGATTGTACTATGTTCCTTTCAATAACATCCATCTTTGCAAAGCTGGGTTTTGGCTATTGCCATGACAAAAAGTACTATGCAAAAATCAATGGGGCACAGGAAATAAGGCAGGCAGTGATAAATATGATTCCGAGGTTTGACAAGATATGCAGTGCATATGCCGTAACCCTAAGTCATTGCGATTACTAACAAATGAATTAAAAATTTTTTTTCTTTCTATTTATGTTTCTCTGGAACAGAAATACATCTCTGACCAATATAATTAAAATCACTTTTAATTCTCCTGTTTCTTCTATATCCTTGTTGTATTCTTTTACAATGACTTTTGGTTTAAAAACTATACTTACCCTCGATAAAGACACATAAAAATAAGCAATCTAAAAAGGCAAGGAGACTCATCTCTCTTTGTGCATTACCTTGATTTAATAAGGAGAGCTAAGAGGAATCAAAGCTGGTCTGGAAACTAAGAGGGAGCTTGTTGGAACAGGGAAAGCATGATATTTCCAAAGAAATGGACACTTATAATTAGTTACAAGGTAATAAAACTTACTCAAGAAATAATGACCTAGGCACTTCCATGGAATTATTCCTAGAATTTCAAAGCAGACAGTATTCTCTAATAAAGCTTGCTGACCCACTCTCAACAAGGTTTTGTCCAAACAAAGGAGTTTGGATTTCTTCACCTCCATTTCATTGTTCTTGTCAGGATTTTCTCATAATAGTAAATTTTGTTGAAGATGCAGACTTTATTTTCATATGCAAACTGAAAAAATCTAAGTGATATTTATTTTACCTGAACATAACAGATAGAAATTCCATCTGGTTGTCAGAAGATCACAATCCCCACTCAAAGACTCTACCACCCTGCCTTTCCTTTCTCTGCCTGACAATGGAAGAGCAGGCAAACAAGACCAAGGTTGCTAACAACCCTACTCTCCAATGACACCACTGAATGTTCTAACTCCTGTCTTCAGTTCACCATCACAAAGCAGAGATCTTTGATCAGTTTGGAGTAGAATCTTAGGCTGCCGTTTCTAATTCCAACAGTATTTGCCTCACTTTAAGTGAATAAACCTAAAGATAGGGCTTCTGACCCGAATAAAATACCACATTAACAAATAGAATATCTATCTTATTTTAATTCTGATTATTCTACTTTTACTGCTTTAAAGGGGAAAAAGAGGGACAGCAGGAGAGGAACTGGAAAAGAAGCTGAAAAGAAGACAGGAAATAACACAAAACACAGTTTTTCCTACTATCCTTCTCAAGTTCCAGAAGTTCCCCTCTTCCCACCACAAAGAAATGGTAATGTTTGACATGATGAATTTGCTAGTTACTCTGATCTGATCACCACATACTGTATGTACTGAAACATCATGATGTAACCCCATGAATATGTGTAATTATTATTTGTCCATTAAAATTTTTTTTCCTGAGGCAATCTCACTCTGTCCCCCTGGGTGGAGTGCCATGGCATCACAGCTCACAGCAACCTCAAACTCTTGGGCTCAAGCGATCCTCTTGCCTCAGCTTCCCAAGTAGCTGGGACTACAGACATGTGCCACAAAGTCCAGCCTAAAAAAATTGTGTTTAACAAATTAAAACTAAAAGAAGTTCCATTCTGTATCTTCTGCCCCAAATCAGAAACACTTCTCACATTAACTGCTTTCAGTAGGCTAGACTACGCTAATATAACATAACATTCTAAGAACACACCTTTTCTCTTAATACTTTAGTTCCAAAAACTGTTTGAAGTCAGAAAGATCTACATACTTGAGAAAAAGGATACTTCCAATTTTCCTGTCATTTTTGGCCCAAAATAATTTCAGAGAAAAGAATTCATCCCATGGTAGAATAAGCAATAGTTACTACAGAGTCACCAAGAAATGGTACAAATTTAAAAGGCTTGAAGCTTTTATCTTAAGCCTTTAAGACTCTGAAATGGGCTATTAAAAACCCTTTCCTATTTCAAAAATAATATACTCGCTGGAGTCACATTTTTCCAAAACTTACTTGCACGGGTTATCATAGCAAGCTCTGACCAACATTTAGCACAAGGACAAGCAAAGCGGCACACCTATAGTGGGCATTTATCATGCCTGGGAAACAGGCAGAGAATGAGAAGAGGGAACTTACTAGTCCTGTCCGACTGGGCTTGCTGCTCACAGAGGAGGCCACCGAGCTCATGGAGCTGAGGGAGGAGGCAGAAGGGCTTCGCTTCAGGCTGGCAGGTGTGGTGGCCATTACTCGTCTCACTGCGGCAGCCTTGGCTTTTGCTGGCGTAGTGGAAGGGAAGCCAATCTTGGTCACTTTGTGAACAGGAGCAAACAGGCCATATTTGGGTTGACACTGAAAATACCTTTACAGAAAGAACGGTAAGAAGGTAACAAAAAACAATTAT